>MDKJ01220319.1:0-24047 GCA_005239525.1 Nicotiana knightiana | reverse complement strand
TGACAGTCGATATGTCCAAAGAAGGTAAAGATATATATATATATATATATATATATATATATATATATAAGAAAAAAGTTGTGAGGGTCCATTGATGAGATAAAGATTTTTATATTATTATATTATATTTATATGTTGTAACAAGTAATTTATAGAATCTTTTGAATACCTATAGCTAGTGTATATAAGTTAAAACTCTTATTGATATCACAATCTACACTCAAGTTTCAACAACTAATTGTTAAACTACTCTTCCATTATAAAAAAGATAGTTTAATAAATTTGATAAGAGGTCATGGAGGTTGAAGATTAAGGTAAAAGGTTAGTAGGTAGTAAAACGTACTTCCTTTTCATATCGGTAGTTTTATCATAGATCATATTTTGTCTTATTTTTGGATTTCTATTATTACCTGATATTGTTTTTGCTATGATTTGTTACTATCTCGTTGTTGTTACTACGGTTAGGGGTGTTCAAGGTTAGGTTTGGGTCAGTTTTTCCCTGAAAAGAAACCAAACCAAGTAAGTCGGTTTTTCGAATATTGGAACCAAACCAAACCCGTTAAGTCAGTTTTTCATCGATTCATTTGATTCGATTTTTGTCAGTTTTTCAGTTATTCATCGAGTTTTTTCTTAAATATGAGACATACACTACCAAACACATATTTCGGTGACTACATTTTCAACGTAACACTATCAAATCAATTGCTCTTTGAGAAATCTATCATTCACCAAGATATATTGATGATAAATTGAATTAAATAGTGATGAATAATTAAAATACTCAATTAAAAATCGATTATTTTTAACATGAAATAAATTCTTGTACTTAGCAAAAGAAAACTATCAATCAAACTAGAATGTAAAGGCAAATAATTAAATTATTATAATAGTAAATAACTAGACTAAATATATAAATGAATATTATATATGTACCATAAAATTTTAGAAAAATAATAGTGTGTTTGATTCGGTATTTTTCAGTTATTTTTTGACTAAAATCAAATTTGATCGGTTTTTAAATTCAAAATCAAAATCAAACCAAACCTAAAAGTATCGATTTTTTTGGTCGGTTTGGTTCAATTTTTCGGGTTTTTATGAACACCCCTAACTGTGGTCCATGATTGTTTCACTACTATATTGTATTTTCTTTATCGCTATGATTATGTCTGCATATACCCAGGGTCTATCGAAAATAATCTCTCAACCTGTACAAGGTAGGTTTAAAGTCTGCGTATATATTATCCTTCCCAAATAGGATATTTGCATCTATACCCAGTTTTGAGGTCACAGTTGAAGTTATACCCACCTACTTTGCCACAAAAAATTGCAAGTCTACCCACTTTAGAATCAACTTCAGACTTATGGGGTCTGAAGTTGAAAAAAAAAATAGTCTGAAGTGCAGTGCAATTAAGGCCAATTAAGTCTAAAGTGCAAAAATTACATTTAAGATGCACTTAAGACCAAATAGGTATGAAGTGCAACAAATCTTTTCACGCACTTAAGGTCAAATAGGCCTGAAGATAGTTCTGAAGTGCAACCAATATTTTCATGCACATAAAATCAAATAGGTCTGAAGTGATAAATTTGCACTTCAGATGCACTTAAGGCCAAATAGGTCTGAAATGCAATCAATGTTTCATGCACTTAACGCCAAATGGGTCTAAAGTTCAAATTGCCTAGAAACAGAAACTTGTTCTTCGAATTTCAATAATCCACACACGATATAACATCTAAATTTACTCCAAATGATCTCAAATTTGAAACATAACCTCCAAATATCTTCATGAACAAACCTCAATCGTCAATTTGTCAAAACAACAATAAATCTAAAAAATCAGTTTTGTAATTAAGAAGAAGAAGAGGAGGAGTATGAGGAGAAGAAGAAGAGGAAGAGGAGGAGGAGAAGAAAAAACTCTAAGCAGTAATAAAAAATAAAGTGCCACAATGGCTCATCACGGGAAAACATCATAAACCACCTTAAAACATACTCAAAATACCATATAATATCACCGTCACCTTTATTTTCACAAAGAAAGAAGAGGAGGAGGAGAAAAAGGGCTGAAGTTGTATATACTTTGGGTAATAATTTTTAAAAAACGGGTATTTATTAAATGGGGGCGACTAAATAAGGCACTCCGTGAATATTTCACTGTCATACCTCATTTATGAATATATACTTGGTATATTATCGTTATTGTTATTGTAAAATTAATTATTTCAGCACCATATGTTTTAGAAAAACAAGAAACAATTTATTACACCCATGTCAAATCTGTTCTACTATGTCAATTTCGCGTATGGTCATTAAGATTTTCTTTATTACATTAAATTTATTAAACTATTTTTTATAGCGAAAAAGCCGCTCGATTTTAGTATTACAAAAAGTTATTAAACTATTTTTTGCAATTGAAAACTCACTCAATTTTACCTACGTAGTTACTAGTGATTGCCTCACCTTTATGTGTGTGATTATAATTAGTGATTTTATGTGATAATTAAGAAAAATTGAGCGACTTTATTAATACAAAATAGTTTAATAACTTTCTATAGTAATATATTTAGAAAAAAGTTGAATACTTTTTTCTAAGTATAAAAATTGATTTAATAACTTTGATAAAACATCAAAAAAGTTAAGTGGCTATTCATGAAATTATGTCCCATTTAAGCTAGTATAGATGATTACTTTTTATTGGATTTTGAATGATCTAATAATGTAAAAATTAATAATGTTTCATAGGAAACAAAAGATGACAAGACTTTAGCCCTCTCTTGTCTCTTTGTGAAATTGTAACGGCAGAAAATTACACTATTTATATCATAAGAAGACCGTTTGGGAAATGAAAGATGACAAAGCTTTAGTCCTCTCTTGTCTCTTCCCAAAAAATTGTAACGTTTGAAAGTTATCACCTACATGGTTGTTTCCATTTGGTATATGTTATAAATATAATTTAATGGGGAGCTTTAGAGTATATAACAGTAAAATTATTTCTGTATGATGTAGGTTACGAGTTCTAGTCGTGAAATCAGTCGTTGATGTTTGCATCAAGTTAGGTTACATATATTACATCCAAGCCCTTGGGGCGTCGCCCTTCCTCGAATCCTGTATGAACACGAAATACTTCGTACACCGAGCTATTATCCTTTTTATATCTTATCAAAATAAAAATAGTTAGGTAGTTGCAGTTTTGACTAGTGGTTGCATGCATGCAAGTTTATTACACGTACCATATATGATCAGTTTTTAGAAGCCAAGTTTCCTCTTTCAGTATTCAACACCAAGCAAGCCATGCATTCGGCCGCTCAATTACTCCTTTGTCTATTATAGCTAGTCATTTATTAAATATTAATTAAAATTTATATAGTTTAAATCTTACAAATAAATTAAAGTACTAATATTTACGTCAATGTAAAAAAACGTATTTGTAAAACAGGACGGAGAAAGCTAGGTGGATAAAATAACATCGTGCGCCTGAATTCTTCAAATCACATCGTTTAAGGGTCAAAGGTACTCCCCTCGTCTCAAATTCATTTGTTTAAGATTTAAACTACATGAAATTTGATTAATATTTAAAATATATTTTAATTACAATTTATAGAATTATTATAAAATTTAATTTTCGTATCTAAGGCGACATTAAGACAACCGACAGTTTAAATTTGGAGCAAATAAACAGTGCCAAGGTTAGATCATAATTGTGTGGCTATACTCTTTGTTAGCTAGTTTATAGACAAGTCAAGCATATATTAACAGCCTATTTGGCCGTGTTTTTGTTTTAGTCAAAAATATTTTCTTTCAATTCTTCTAAATTTTAAAGTGTTTGATCAAACTTTGAGGAAAAAAAAATACTTTAAATTAGAAATCGAAAAAGTTTTTGAAATACAGAAAAAAGTAGTTTACCCCTAAAAATATTTTTTTGAAAGGTAAAATTATATCGTATAGCCACTCTCAAAATATATATTTTCTTTTAGGAAAAATACATAAGTACTCCCATGTCCTGTACCCAAATTCCCAACTCTACACTTTACCTTCGTGGGGTTTTTATTACCCATAAATATTTTAAAGTAGAATAAGTTCACCCTTAAAACACCACAATTAGATTTTTGTTAGGCCGTGAACCACACTCGCTGACACGTGGTATTTCATTAAATTTTTATTTATTTCTTATTCTCTTCCTCATTTTTCGTACCTTTTTCTTTTCTTTTTTCCTTTCTCCTTTCTCTATCTGATTTCTATCACCTAACAAAGCTGAACAACAAGGATTCACCCTAATATCTTCAATCAGTGACTTTATTTTTATTTTTTTTTATGCTTGGCTTAAGCTCTTTAATTTAATGGCTATTGTGGTAGAGGGTTTTGGATGGTGGTTGTGATTGGTGTTTGTGGGCGATGTAATCAAAATTAAAAGGTGCGTGATGGTGAATAATCTGAGTATATATGTTTCTTTCGGTTAAAATTTCATTATCTTCATTTTTTTCGGCGTAGAAAAGATTTTTCGATGATGGATATTTTTTTCAGATTTGAGAATATTTTTGCTTTGTATATGAATAAATCTTTTTAAAAGTGTTATTGTGTGTGAAAGGAAGAGAAAGAAGAAGCATATTAGCATGATAAATAAAAGAAGAAAAGCAGGAAGCGTCGCCGGCGACGGAATTGTAAGAGAAAAAAAATGAAGTAAAAGAAGAAGACAAAGGAAAACAAAAGAAAAAAAGGAAAAGTAGAAATTATATATTTAATTTTAAAAAAAAATTTAAGAAAGTTAAATTAAAATTTTGCTTCTCGTGAAATACATACAGTCTGCCACGTCAGCTTTAAGGGTGCTATTTATTCTACTTTAAAATAGTTTAGGGGTGAAATAAAAACTCCGCAAAGCTACAGTGTGTAGTTGAAAATTCGGGTATAGGACAGGGGTACTTATATATATTTTCCCTTTTTTGTATATATATACATTTTGTATGTTATATACAAACTCTTTTGGCAACCGAATGTAAATAATTTCTATCGCAGCCTACAAGTGATAATACCCTTTTTTGAAAAGCACTACTTTTGAAAAAGTACACTTAAAACTACTTTTTAAAAGTTTAGCTAAACACTAATTGCTGCTGAAAAATATTTTTTAAATTAATTAATTAGACAAACACAACCTCTTTAAAAATAAGCATATTTTAGAAACACAGCCAAACGGACTATAAAAGCAACTCACACAACAGGAGTCACACAAATTTCCAATAAGTTGACTAAAAAGCTAAAAATGGAGTACTACAATTTAGCTTTCTTCTATACAATTTTGGCAGTAGGGATTTTAACCTTTTACAGTATACTAAAGAGAGCAAATGGATGGTATTATTCAATCAAATTTAGTTCAAAGAAATATCTAATTCCTCAAGGTGAAATGGGCTGGCCATTTATTGGAAATACTCTTTTTTTCTTCAGTTTTGCTGGCGATCAGGGCTCATTTCTATCCTACTTTTTTACTAGGTAATAATTAAATTTGTCGCACTCATTCTTGTGTACTTATTTGATAACTGAGGGTGTATTTGATACGAAGAAAATTTTTTCCGAAAAATATTTTTCAGCATAAATTTTGTCTCACTATTCAATACTCTATGAAATTTACAAACTATTTCAAATGGATTATTGGAGATAAAAATAAGTGATAAAAGTTGGTTTTCCTCTTTTAGTTGAAAATATTTTTCAAGAAAAGTACATTTTGATGTTTGGTTACTAGAAAATATCTTAAATCGAGTTTATATTGGAAATAGCCTCTCTACCTTTTTAAGTAGGGGTAAGGTTTACGTACACAGTACCCACATTACCCTCCCCAGATCTCATTTGTGAAATTCCACTGTTGTTGTTGACCAGAAAATGACTTATTTTCACAAAAAATATTTTTTTTTGAGAAAATGTTAATTTGTACCTAACACACTCTGATCAATTCATGAGGTATTGTTTTTCTGTTGTTTTGAATTTGGTTGTTTAATTGCCTTAATTTTTATATTAGGTTTGGGCCAGGAGGGATGTACAAGGCACACATATTTGGAAAGCCAAGCATTATCATCACAAAGCCAGAAACAATTAGGAAAATCTTGATGGATGAAGAAAATATTGACAGAGGTATGCCTGAATATATATCAAAGCTAGCTGGAATAACAAATTCAATCGAAGAAGACAAGCGAATTCGTCGATCAATAGCTCCGATGCAGGGTCACAGATTATTATCCGACTATTTTGATTGTATAAACAATGTTGTGAAAACTACGTTCGAGAAATACGCTGTTACGGATGAACCCTTTGAGTTCCTCACTGAGATGAAAAAACCTACATGTGAGGTGTTTATGAGAATTCTTACAGGTGGTAAGGTTGCTAAAGAATTGTTTGATGCTTTGTTCAAGGAGAATAATTTGCTAATCGATGGTGCTCGCAGCTTGCCCATTAATATACCTGGATTTGCTTACAATAAGGCCTTCAAGGTAAGATGAGTTGAATTGTGCGACTATTTCAGAATATACTTTCTTTTAAATGTATGCCGAGAGTCTATTAGAAACATCTCACAAGATAGGGGTAAGGTCTGCGTACACACTATCCTTCTCAGACCTCATGGTGTGGGATAATACTGGATATATTGTTGTTGTTGTTGTTGTTAAATGTATCTTCTAATGCCTTCTTACATGCAGATCTAGTTCTTTTTCATATGGCAAAACACGTGAATTTTTTTTAATAGTGAGTGATGGTGAAAGGAGCCTTGGCGTAACTGCTAAAGTTGTTGCTATGTGACCAGGAGGTCACGAGTTTGAGCCTTGAAAACAGCCTCTTGCAGAAATGTAGGGTAAAACTGAGTACGATAGACCCTTGTGGTCCCGCCCTTCCCCAGAACTATGCATAGCGGGAGCTTAGTGCACTAGGATATCCTTTACTGAGTGATGGTGAAACTCGAACGTCCCAAGACTCTACTTGCTATGAAGTCAAGTGGTTCCATGGCCCAAAAAAAAATTTCTTTTCGTTTTACGTCAAATCTCTCAAAAAAATTTTATTTTTACACGTAAAAGATCTGAAAGTAAAAAATTTAGATTTTAATCGCTGCTTAATTTGAGTTATATTCCTAAATCCTAATTTCTTACGGTTTCAGGCTCGAAGAGCATTAGTTAAGATATTTCAACAGATATTAGAAGAAAGAAAAGCCATTATTGCAAAGGATAAAGCAATATTGCCAAAGTCCAATATAATTGATATGATGTTAGACACTCAAGATGATGATGATAATGAAGGCAAAGGATTAAGTGATGACAAGATCATTAGCATGCTAATTTTTATTTCATTTGGTGGTTATGAACCTGTTGCTCTAATGGCAACAAAGGCAATTCTGCATTTGGAAAAACATTCCGAGTTCTTGCAGAAAGCAAAAGTAAGTACGACCACAACTTTTATTTAACGATGTTTGATTGAGTACGAAGTTAAAATTTATGTTGTTACAGGAGGAACAAGAGGATATAGTCAAGAGAAGACCATCTTCGGATGCTGGCCTTAATTTTGACGAGATTAGACAAATGAAGTATCTTAGTAAGGTAAGATCTAAGTCTTTTTCTACTAGGATTGGAGCACACAATTCACTATGTAAAACAATTATTTCATTTATTTATTTAAAAAGAGCCTTGGCGTAACTTGTAAAATTGTTATCATGTGACCAGGAGGTCATGAGTTTGAGTCGTGTTAAAACCCTTTTACATAAATACCGGGTAAGACTGAATACAATAGACCCTTGTGGTCCGGCTCTTCCCCGTACATCGCGTATAAAGGGAGCTTAGTGCACCGGTCTGCCCTTTGGTGTGACCTGATACATAATTTTAAGAAAGAAAAAAAAAGACTTTTGAAACTTGTGGTCGTCTTAAACATGTCATAACATTCATAACAATAATAACAACGGACCCAGTGAAAATTTCATAAGAGGGATCTGAAAAAGGTAGAGTATATGCAGACCTTAGTCAACCATTTTCGGAGGTAAAGAGGTTGTTTTCGATATACCTTATGTCATAATATTTGTATTGCTATAAAATCTTGTCGCTAAAGATAAATTGAAAAGTTTAACAAATAGTTTTTAAAATTTAGATATCGTCATTCTTTTTAGAACAGAGAAAGAAAGATGCCAAAGTACTTTTTTTTTTTTTCAAGTTCACTATTACATTTGGACTAACATTTTGTGCTATATTTCTTTCAATTATGGAAAGGTAATTAATGAAACACTGCGTATTGCTAGCAGCAAGACAATATTCCTTAAAGACACAAATACTCCTTATAATATAAATGGTTAGTACTCAACCTTTGACTTCTTCTACTTATTATTCTCTTTAATTTTATATTTTAATCCAATAATTAATTTCTTTATCTCATGTTTGTGCAGGGTACACCATACCAAAGGGGTGGAAGTTTTTTGCACTGTTATGGAATATTCATATGGATCCTGATATTTATGTCAAACCTGAAGAATTTAATCCTTCAAGATGGGATGTAAGTGACTTGACCTTGTGAGTTTATGAAAAAAAAATTCACTTTTTTTTAATAACCGAGAAATTCTCGAGGGTTTAGTAGTGCACAATTCGAAACTCGGTAAATAATGAGTGTTTCCTCGGCAGCTCTACTCTTCTCCACTTAAATATTGAATTTTTATTTCTAGCAAAGTTCGAATCCATGATGTGCACCTTACTCGCACATCACAAAGCTGCGGTCTTACCACTAGACCAAAGCTCTGAATCCATGACGTGCACCTAACTCGCTAGTCACAAGTTGCGGTCTTCACTTAGCTAATATCCATGTAACTATTGCGCAGTAATTAGTGATTAAAAAAATTTAATTTGCAGGATCTTGAAACCAAGTCAGGCTGCTTTCTTCCTTTTTCAATAGGGCCTAGAATGTGCCCAGGATCCAATTTGGCCAGGCTTGAGATTTCAGTAATTCTTCATTATTTTCTTCTTTACTACAGGTAATAGTAACTCTTAATTAATCATCGTAAATTCACTACTTATTATATGAAACAAAAAGAAAATATCAATTACTGATTAAATCATATTTCAATTTAATTGTTATGATCCAGGCTTGAGCAGCTTAATCCAGATATCAAAACTGATCCTCCTGAAAATTGTCTTGTGAGATTCAAGAAGCTCTCAGCCTAGTGAAATAATCGCATTAATCTTTCGTGTTGTAATTATCTCTAATACAATAAATTTGTATCATTAAATAATTTTACAACTCGAAAATTTGAGCCTTCTGAATTAAATACAGAGATAAAGAATGGTTTACATAGATTGACAACCACAGTAAAACTAATGTATATTTATCTATCTATATTATTGTAAAAGCATGAATACAATGTCGGTTTACCAAAATAACCTTAAAATATTGAGCAATTTAATAACTTTATTTAGGATAAAATTATAATTAACTACGAAGTCAATAAAATCGTGAGAAAAAAGGGGATACTTTATACTTTACTAATTTAACGCCAAAACCCTTCTTTGTTGACGTGTATTTCTACAGCAACTCTAGAACCAAAGATCACAAATTTATAAGAATTCATTCCGTTTTTCAAAGTAAGCCACTTATATAAAGTAAAGTAATAAGATATCACTGTATAATCCTATGCGAACTAAATTTATCCTTCAAAAATTTATTGTGCTAGATAAATTAAACATTACTTTTGTCTTGCTCGTATTTTTTTGTAATTCCCTCCTAAATATTAGTTTCACGAACAAGATGCAAAAGAATTCTTTTTGTGATTCAATTTTTAGAAGATAAAAAATTTAATGAGAAAATTCATAAAGTAATTATTGTTTCCCAATTATTAAAGAACAACTAAGAATTTTTTAAGAATATAAATGTGTGAGAAAGAGAAAGAAAAAGGTTGGTAAGAGTCAATACCATTGATGATTTTGTAAATATAAATATCTAAAAGCGAAATGTCGTCAGATCGGTCTTTTACTCTTTGAAAATAAAATTTTATGGTGAATAAAATTATAACCACGATTAAATATTCAAGAAAGAGGTGAACGAATCTTAAGAATCTGAATGAGCAGAAAATAAATTATTTTTTATGTTAAGACCAAATAATCAAATCTTTCAATTAATCATTAGCAAGAGAATCCAATTCAATTATTTTTTAAATTCATCACGATTAAAATTATTTTTCAAGTTAAAAAAATATCTTAAGGTGCATAAATTTATTCTATAAAAGGAGCGATAGCGATTAAAAGAAATTAGATCACAAAGTAAAAAAAATTATTATTGTGAACACCTAATTTTTGCACTATTTTAGCACTTTCTAAAGTTATTAGTGTTCTGTTATTTTAATTATTGTGTCTTTAATTGCATATTTACTATCATAGAAATACCAAAAATAGTTCTTTTTTCATTTGTGCATTTTAGGAATTAACTAACTGTTCAATTGAATTAATCTAGTGAATTGATCATTTGAATAGTTATTTAATTGATTATTTATTTGATAATTATAATTTAATAAAAAAGGACTAAAAAAATTGGCTAAAATTAAAATGATCAAGTGACTAAGAGTGTAATATCATGTTTAATTGAGTGGCTACTAGGAGAATATTCAAATGACGTGGTTTCAAGGAGAAACTACGTCACTTCGTTTAATCAAATCATGATGAAATCTGAGCCCTCCATTATCCTTGATCTAATGGCCCAGATTTAATTCCACGTGGCGTATAAAAAACCTTTTAAGATAAGATTTTTGCCATTTTACAAATCTCAGAGCCCCCACTCTTCTCTCCCACACCTCATGTGTCGCCGCCACCACTCTCCATGGCGGCACCACCGCGTACCGCCGTCCGCCGACGTCCAAACACCATCCAACATATACCAGTCTCTTCCTCTCTTTATCCTCTCTCTTAATCCGAGCCCCAAATCTTCAAAAAACCCTCTAAATTCCGTGAAATAAACCCTAGATAGCCGCCTCCTATTTCCCTATTCGATTTCACGACGAACCGGCCACCATACCCCTACAAAACCTATATAAATGTGTAGATACAGTTTTCCTATAATCTCACCCCCAAAAAACGTATCGTTGCTGGCCAGCCACCTCCGGCGGCCACCTCACTGTCCCGCCGCCATTGCCACACCATTGTTGCACAACCTCTCCTCTATTTTAGCCTAGTCGCGACCCAAGAACACCCGTCTCTTTGTGGTATGATGCCGAATTCATTGAATTTAGCGTCTGTCACAATGAAATGAGCGTTTCAAGGTCGGAAATCCACTACTCGAGATTCCCGATATCGTCTCGTTATTCGATTTGGCCTCAAGTGCCTTTGAATTTGGTATAAACTCGAACTCAAATCCTTTCCTCCATGTTTCTGATTTTTTTTTTGTTATTGTTGTTTCACCACTGTTTTATTGTTGTTGGAATAATGTAAATTCTGTTAGTGGTCGATTTTAGTTCATATTCTATCCGGTTTTCAATTTCGTCTTTGTTTAACTGAAACTTTTTCACTTGTTTCCCCGTTAACATGTTTCTTGCTTGGTTTGATTTTTTTCATTAGGTTTTAATCTCTCTTGATTGATTAGCAGGTCAGCGTTAAGTATTAGTTACCTGTTTGATGGTAGTTTAATTAAGTTCTAGCTACTTGTTTCTAGTTTTGGTTTGAAGCAAACTATGTTTTGTATTGATTGCTGAAAAGCTGAAGAGTAGATTTGTTTGATCATAAGAGTAGGGTACTTGTTTGGCTATTTTTTACTGTTTAAAGGCTATTGGGAGTATACTGCTCCTAGTATTATTCACAGTTGGTAAAAATTATTCTTTGGACAGATTTTTCAACCAAAAGTCTGTCCTTTGAATTGTTAGAGCAGATTTTTGGTGAGAAATATGTCCTATGAATAGATTTTTAATCATGAAAGTATTGTCTCTTCTCCTATAAAAGACTACACATCTTTACATACAGGGGGGATCAAAAAGAAAAAAAGAGAGCTGAAAAATAAAATTTCAACAGTCTTTCTTCTGTGAAAATTTTCCAGAAAAGAAAAAAAAAAGGAAGAAGGTTTATGTCTAGCTTAAACGCTAGCATTTCAGTTTGAAGTATTAGTTCTTTGGATTTTGTTTTGCTGTTTTCTATTGGATTCTCCGAGTTTTGTTGGGTTTGTTCATTGCTGCTGCGGTTTACTTGTTGATGTCCGTTCTCAAATTTCTGCAAGCTAGCTTTGAGTCAAAGTTGAACTTCATAGCTTGTCGTCTCACATTCTGCACCTTAGGTACCCTTTGGAACTCTATCTATGTAGCTTTTATGTAAGTGAATGATAAAAGAGATATTTTGAATTTATTCTGATTGTTTAGCATGTCTTTAATGTTAGTTTGTTTCCTTTCTTTTGTGAAAGTCATGTTCATGTTTAGGTCTCCAGTCAACTAGTTTAAACTTCAACAGTAATATCAGTTATAGGAATATTCTTTGTATAGACTACTTTAAATAGTTAAAGCTCAACTTTCTTGAGGCATGTTCATGGCTAAAACAGTGAACTGTAAAAAAAAGAAATTAATTTACTCGCTTAAAGCCTTTTCTTTTTTTTGATTTTTATTCTTGCCATTGTTATGTTGATGTCTATTTCTGGATACTGCATTGACGTATGAGCTTACCATTGTTAAATTTTAGAAAAACTTATAGAATATATATATTCTTTCATATGGCCAGTCCAATGAAATGCACCGATAATTGCTTTATCTGATAGTTTCAAAACAGGATTAACATTGGCAGCCTATAATTAATTTTTCCTTTTTTTTAGTTTGCAGTAAAATGGACATGTGTCGAAATGAGTTCGCTTATTATTACATTTTTGTTAAGTTTTACAGTCAGGTAAAAATATAAAATGTTGTTGGGATATAATTGATATGGTTGGTTAAAAATAAGATTGGAACCTGGGGCAACTAAATCATCGGACCATGTGGTCACGAAGTGAATAAATGTGTCAAATGAACTTGATTCTATCAGGTAAAACATACGAAGTCGATAGGTTGGCCCAGTTGTTGTATACTTAGTCAAATAAGCTCATCAAAATTTGTTTTGTTTTCCTTTATAATACTAAGTAAATTAGTAACTTGGTCACTTTTTTAATTAATTTAAAAGCTAGGCAACTGGTAGGTACGCTTTAATGTTTTTTATTTACGAAATCGCTTGCGTAACGTGATGTTCAACATTCAATAAATTAATTCAATAATCTCATACCATAATTTTTAGTTAATTTTTAATTCAATTAATCCTTTGCTAAAATCGCGAATTCACTTGCATAGCGTAATAGTTGACTTTTATATAGTTTTCAAGAATTAATTTTCTCAAATGTAGTAATTTCTTAAAAGTAATACAAATAATTGATTGTCATGATTGCGGATTCGCTTGCGTATTGCTGTTATAACACAATTAATAAATTTCGTCTCGGTCACGCATTCGCTTGCGTAGTGTAGTTATGATATCTTATTATTCAAAATGTTCTTTATATTTCTAATAATCAAGAATTAAAAGAGGATAGGTGAAACATAAAAATTAATAAAAATACGATTTTTCCAAAATTAATTCAAGCCACATTTAGTCAATAAAAACGACTGTGCTTGAACCACGGGATTCGGAGAATGCCTTAGACCTTCTCCTCGGTCAACAGAATTCCTTACCCGGACTTTGTTTTCATAGACCAATAGTAAAAGAATCAAATCTTCCTTTGAATAGGGATTCAAATAAAAGGTGACTTGGAATACCCAAAAATCAAATTTCAAGTGGCAACACTGAACAATAAAATAATCCTTATTTCAAATTGTCACTTTAATTGAAAAAACTCTTTAATCCACAAATCATAATGCATATTATCTCTTTTGGGGATAGAAAAGTGATGTGACAGCTCTGACGATTCTACTGGGGACAACCAGAATTCGAGCTTGAACATGTTGACTTTTATTTTGCTTTATTAATTTTGGATATATTATAATTTATTTGTGCCTAATGTGCTACTTGTCCGCTTTTTACCACTTTGATATTGTTGAAATGTATATATAAATTGTTACCTTACGCACCCCTCTGAGTCTTCTTGAAATTAAATTGAGCATTTGTTTGACATAGCCCACTTTCTTTGAGATAGACGAGGTGCTTGTCACCCGGTGAAGGATTTTAGTCACACATGTTTTAGGCGGGGAGCACCACCAGCTATACCGGAAAGCAATGCTATCGGTACGCTGACCCTCCTCGGCTCGAGTTGTCCGCTCGAGTAAGCCATTCTAGATACCTTCTTCACTAGGATTTAAAACTTAGAAGAACAAGACACATGCCTGGTTATCCCTAGTAGGATTGTTTTGTTGCATCATGTGCATTTGATTTAGCGAAATTCGGCATAGGGGCCGGGTCCGTATAAGAAAGCTATCCTTCTTAAGACCATCATGTTCACCTATGCGCTACTTGCTGCATTATTTGGAAGGCTCGCTTGCATTGTTGATCGGCTTTTGAAAATTAGTTGAACAAAATTTAAAAAAAAAACATTCTCCTAGTTTAGTACTAATAATCATTTTTTACTAAATATTTTTTAGTAGTCTGGTGTGAGGTGTAAAGATTAGTTTTCATAAAAATTAAAAGAGAACATACTCGGTTTCACTGAACTATGCGGGTCTGATACTCCCCATATCTGAGATACGTAGGCAAACCTCATCAGCTCCGGCCCCAATTTTCAAAAATCTAATATTATTTTTCTTTAATTCTTTCTTTAGAAATTTTTCCTTAGAAAATTCCGCATAAAAAAAGTTTAAAACAAAAAATATTTTCTTTCTTTTTAGAAGGCTTCATTCGAAAAAGAAAATCAAATCAAAAACCAAAATATTTTTTTTCTTTAGAAGTCTTTCTCCGAAAAAAATTGAAATTCAAAGAAAAATATTTTCTTTCTTCTGTAGAAGCCTTTCTTTTCAAAATTCCCAACAAAAAAAAATCAAACAAGTCAAATTCCAATATATTTTCTTTGTTTATAAGTTTTTCTTTCGAAAATTTAAAAAATAAATTAAAATCCAAAAAAAAAAGAGTGAATTTATTTACTTATTCATAACCTTCCCGGACTACGCAAGATATGATTCATTTTACCATATGATACGTAGGCAACTCACATCAGGTTCGATCGAATGATTGAAAAAAAAAGTTTTAAAAAAAGAATAATAATAATAAGGACCGATTGAATCCATTCTAACCTGTCTTTTGTTTTGAATTGTGAAGAAAGTTTGAGGTGGTCGTTTTGTGGTAAGCTGCATCACATCCATAATTCACAAGGTCCAAAAGAAGAAATGCCAATGACAACTGATATAGAAGTTGTTACGAGTGGTCAAGAGACTCAGGGTCAGAGGGTTTAACAGGAGCCTACTGTGGTTGAGAAAAATAGAGTGCTGAAGCAGAAAATGACTGAAATGTGTCAAGCATGGGCCAATGGCCAAGGACCGGCTTTCCTATTCATGGTTTCCCAGAGTTCACATCCAGACCAACTACTACTATTCTGGTCATTGTTTGATCAATCCTATCCACCTAGGTTCGGTCGTTATCACAACTGTATGACTATAGCTGGAATATCTGTTGCACGCTCCCAAAGTGTTCCATTGACAACCAATCAGACAACCACTACTGTTATGCTCGTCTTTACCATCCCACAGCCCACGGTGGTGTAGAGGAAAACTCATGAGTCACAATTTGCTACCCAGCAAGAACAATACCACTCTCTTGAGTACTACTCGTACCTATTTGATCTTCCTGCAAATATTGAGAAGCCTTCCCGAAAGATGGCACAAGAAGAAATGACTCAAAGAATGAAAAACTTAGAACAACAGTTGAAAAACATGCAAGGTTTGGCAGGTCAAAAGAGTATTGCTTTCAAGGATCTATGTATGTTTGTAATGACCCGGCCGTTCGTTTTGAGAGTTAGAGCTCCGATCCCCTAATAAGTGCTTTCCCCACGTTGTTTCTGTTATTAGGACTTTCCAGAGTGATTAGTTATGGAATTCGGAGAGTTTGGGACAAATAGTCCCTAATATGAGTTTAAGCCTTAGAAATCGAACCGTAGTCAAAACTATGTGAATACGGATCCGGAATGGAATTCCGTCGACTCTGTTAGCTCCGTTGAGTGATTTTGGGGTTAGGAGCGTGTCCAGAATGTGTTTTCGAGGTTTGTGGTAGATTTAGGCTTGAATTGGCGAAAGTTAGAAATTCGGCGATTTCGGCCGATAGGTGAAATTTTGATATCGGGCTTGAAATGGAATTCCGGAAGTGGTTGTAGGTCTGTAGTCTCATTTGTGACCTGTGTGTCAAATTTGAGGTCATTCGGACTAGTTTTGACGTGTTTCGACATCGTTTGTGGATTTTAGAAAAATGCTAAGTTCTTAGGCTTGAATTCATGTTTAATTCTTGTTTTTGGTGTTATGTGATGTGGTTTGGAGGCTCGACTAAGTTTGAATGAGGTTATAGGACTAGTTTGTAGGTTTGGTTGAGGACCCGGGGGCCTCGAGTGTGTTTCGGATGCACAACGGGAAGAATTTTGGACTTGGGCTATTGCTGGTGTTGCTGAACCTGTCATTTACGCACCTGCGGATGTTGGACCGCAAGTGCGGTTCCGCAGAAGCGAGGGGGGGAGTCGCAGGTGCGGTCTTAGGCTTAGGGGTCAGTGGTCGCAGATGCGGCTCATGGACCGCAGAAGCGGAACCGCATCTGCGAAGAAAGTGTCGCAGATGTGGAGCTTGAGGAGATTAGTGATTTCTGCAGATGCGGAGCCTAGGTCGCAGAAGCGGGACTGCAGGTGCGGTCCTGGAAGCGCAGGTGCGAGCATCGCTGGGCAGAAATAAGAAAAATCAAGGGTTTTAGTTCATAAAATCGATTTGGAGTTTGGAAGAGGCGATTTTTTGAGGATTTTAAAGAGCAGAACAGTAGGTATCGATTCCTAATCCTACGTCCTTTGTATTTCATCAATCTATAGTAAGTTCTTCAATCTAATTAAGGAAAATAGTGGGAAAAGGTTTGTAAATGGGAGAAAAGTTCCCCAATTGAGAATCCGATTTTTGAGTGAGATTTTGACGTCGAATTTTGATGATTATTGGTTGAGTGTATTCTAGAGTGAATGGGTGTTCGGAATTTGTGACGTTTACCCAATTCCGAGTCATGGGTCGGAGAGACTTTTTGGGCAATTTTCCTAATTTCGCGCTTTAGCTTCGAATCGATTTGTTAAATTAGTTTCTTATAGTGATATTTACATTATGTAACTTATTTGAAAAGATTCGGGCCATTCGGAGTTTGGTACTCGTGGCAAAAACGTGATTTCGAGTTGATTTGAGCAGTCGAGGTAAGTGGCTGGCCTAACTCTGCGTTGGGGACTTCCCTTTAGGTTGTTGACATTTATTGCTATATGGGTCCGTGTACGTGAGGTGGCGAGTACGTACACGGGCAATTTTTTCAAATCCCATCTTTCCCTTCCTAAATTATGAATTGTTCTTTCTTCTATTAAATGTGCCTTAATGTGTTAAACTGTTTTGCTTAGTTTAGGAAAGCATGCCTACGTGTCTAGTTGTCTATTTGATACTCTGTGTACCATGCTTAGCTAGATTATTGCTTTTCCTTACCTGTGATTAGATGAACTATATAAATTGATGTTATTCTTGGCATTCATCCTGCATCACATATTTTAATAAGGACTACGGACGTATTCCGGGAGATCCTTTGATGATCCAAAAGGTCATCCCGAATATTTTTAGCTAAATCTATATTTCGAGACCATGAAAGCCTCCTTTTATCTCACCTCGATGTGCGTGCACATCCCGGGCGTGTAGCCGGGAAGCCGTTAAGTGGAAAATTGATAAAATGATGATTTTGTATTAATTATTTGAGTAAAGTTGACTTTGGTCAATATTTTTAGTAAACGGACCCGGACGTGTGATTTGACGTTCCCGAAGGGTCCGTAGGAAAATATGGGACTTGGGCGTATGCCCGGAATCGAATTCCGATGTGCCAGGTCCGAGAAATGAATTTTTGAAGAAAATTGTTTTCTGAAAAATAGAAAGATTTTTGAAAATGAGATTTGATGTGAAACGTGTGATACCGCGCCCGTATTATGGTTCCGGAGCCCGGAACAGGTTCATTATGTCTATTGTGTGTTATCTGTGAAATTTGGTAAGAAACGGACTTAGTTTGACGTGATTCGGATCATAAATGGAAAAATTGAAGTTTAAGAAGTTTTGAGAATTTTTATAGATTTTGCGGTTTAATTCGATGTTTATGATGTTATTTTGGTGATTTAATTGCACGAACAAGTCCGTAGGATGTTCTTGAGGTTGTGTGCATATTTGATTTTGAGCCCCGAGGGCTCGGGTGAGTTTCGGGTAGGTGTCGGAGTGAAAAACTTAGGAAAAATCTGGTGTTTTGGCAATTTTCTGGTGTCTGGTGTTTTACTCTATGCGATCGCATAGGTATAGTTTCAATCGCATAGCTTTGAGAAGGGGGTTGGGTAGATACCCTGTGCGACCGCATGTGCACGTTCGCGATCGCATAGGGTGTGGTCAGTAATACTGTGCGATCGCAGGGTCTCTTTCGGGATCGCAGTGCCTTAGAACTCAGCTCTCTATGCGATCGCAGCTCCTTCTTCGCGATCGCATAGACCAAAAAGTTCTCAGTTATTTAAATGCCCAAAAACAGAATGCTCATTACGGGATTTTGACATTTTCACTACCTTCTTCTTCTCCACACCTCCTTGGGCGAATTTTGAAGAACTCTTTCACTATAACCTCTTAGGTAAGTGATTCTAACATTATTTTTTTCCATTTTTCTTCAATATCTATTAGATTCTAGGCCTAAAAACATGAAATCAAGGGTAGAAATTGGAATTTTGAGTAGAGTTAGGGATTTTTGATTATTTGGGAATTTGACCTCGTTTTGAGGTCCGATTTCAACAAATTGTATATTTGGGCTTATATCGGAATGGGTAATCGGATTTTGTAAAATTTATCGGGTTCCGAGGTGCGGGCCCGGGGGGTCGACTTTTGGGTCGATTTTTATAATTTTGTAAAGATTGAAACTTTATTGTTCGGAATAGTTCCTTATACGTTTTATGTGTATTTTGAAGTTGTCTTAGTTGATTTTGAGCCGTCCGGAGGTCTTTTCGCCCGAGAAGTCCAATTTTGAGTACCGGGTTGTCGTCTTTGAGGTAAGTATCTTGCCTAACCTTGTGTGGGGAACTACCCCTTAGGATTGAGTCTTCCTTGTTGATTGTAGTCCGAGTATGCGAGGTGACGAGTGTGTACTCGGACTTATTTGCAATTAGATTGGTCTTTTAGGATTTGTGGGTTCTTATATTATATGTGTATGATTTGTAATTGTTACATTTGAATCCTTGGTTGTTAATTTCATCCCTTCCTGTTTAAATTAGAAGTATTTGTTTTCGGATCCTTCGTTGGCTATTTGACCTTACTTGACTTAACTGAATATTCTACTTCTCTCCTCATCATGCTATATTTTCTTCTTAGCTTGCCTAATTGACTATAATTAGTGCCATCTAGCCTTATAGTTAACTAGCCGTAGTTGGAACATCTATTCGTTGGATTCAAGCATGCACGTGAGTCTTACATTGTGATTTATACGACTATTCCCTTAAGTGCTACTTCGGTATAATTGTTAGATAATTATGTTATTGGTATTTCCTTGATGTTGCCTATTACTGGGCCTTTGTTGAAGTTGAGTTTATTCCGTGAAATTAACTGTTTAGGTGAGATTGTTTATAGTTGTTTCCCTTGTCGGGATTGTGTGGTTTCTCTAGTTATTCCGTTGTTGATGATGTTGTTTTCCTTGTTGACTCCCTTGCCGGGATGCTATGGTTTCTATTATTGTATATGTTGTTAATGATATTGTTTGTATTGTTGACTCCCTTGCCAGGATGTTTTATGGTTCATATTGTTGATGTTCCTTGCCAAATTGTTGTCTTGATATTGTTTGGTTGAGGAAGAGTGTAAAGCACGAATGGTGATGCCGTGTACTTATTTATTGTGAGGATGAGAGTGTAAAATCACAAAGGGTGATGCCGTGCCATGTTTATGTTATTTAGCATGAGGGGACATTCCGTGCCATGTTTATGTTATTTAGCACGAGGGAACATTCTGTGCCATGTTTATGTTATTTAGCACGAGGGGACATTCCGTGCCATGTTTATGTTATTTAGCACGAGGGGACATTCCGTGCCATGTTTATGTTATTTAGCACGAGGGGACATTCCGTGCCATGTTTATGTTATTTAGCACGAGGGGACATTCCGTGCCATGTTTATGTTATTTAGCACGAGGGGACATTCCGTGCCATGTTTATGTTATTTAGCACGAGGGGACATTCCGTGCCATGTTTATGTTATTTAGCACGAGGGGACATTCCGTGCCATGTTTATGTTATTTAGCACGAGGGGACATTCCGTGCCATGTTTATGTTATTTAGCACGAGGGGACATTCCGTGCCATGTTTATGTTATTTAGCACGAGGGGACATTCCGTGCCATGTTTATGTTATTTAGCACGAGGGGACATTCCGTGCCATGTTTATGTTATTTAGCACGAGGGGACATTCCGTGCCATGTTTATGTTATTTAGCACGAGGGGACATTCCGTTCCATGTTTATGTTATTTAGCACGAGGGGACATTCCGTGCCATGTTTATGTTATTTAGCACGAGGGGACATTCTGTGCCGTGTTTACGTTGTTTTAGCACGAGGGGACATTCTGTGCCGTATTTATGCATTATTATTTCCGTTGTTCCTGTTTGCTATTTACTGCACTTGTTTAAGAGTTAATATTCCGTTGTGTTAATTTGGATATTCATACTGATCTCTTACTGCATTTATTGACAATACTTGATGTTACTCCTGTATGGTATGGCAAGTTGAGTTACGGACTGAGTTTCGACAGATTTATCTTGAGGAAATTAATTTCGAGATTTTATTGAAAAGTATTATTGAAAAGCAACGGTTTCGAAATGATTATATTTGAATGACATCGAAGGTGTATTTGAAAAGCACTAGTCTTGCTTAAAATGATATTTGGGAGTCATTTATTGGGAAAGCATCTTTGGGAAGTTTCGTATTTTGAAAGAAACTATGTTTACGTAATTCTCTCTATTAAATATATTTATATCTACTTTTGGAGAAAGTATGTTTTCAAAGTAAACTCTTCCATACTAAAATGATTTTATTTGCAAAAGTTTTTCACATGAACTGTTGTTTAAAGATTTCCACCAGTTTATGGATTTTAATAGCTAAGGCCCGATGTGAACAAACCAACGTAGAGATGAGTTATTGGTGTTCTCTATTGTATTGTGTTTCCTTTCGGTTTGGCTTGTTTTGTTATCCATCATTCTGTGTATTTTTATGTTGTATCGTGATTGATTTCTATAATTTCCTTCTGATTTATACTGTCATTGTTGTAAGTTATTTCGTGAAATCTTAGATAGATGTAACGTTCGGTCAATTCTATATTCATGTTATTTATATTGTAGACCAGTGGTGTCTTGACTAGTCCTCGTCACTACTCCACTGAGATTAGTCTTGATACTTACTGGGCACCGCTGTGGTGTGCTCATACTACACTTCTGTGCATTTTTGTTTGCGCAAATCCAAGTTTTGGTTGTTAGTAGCTACGCGGATGATTGCTGAGGAGACTCAAGGTAACCTATTGCTGCGTTCGCAGGCTTCAGAGTCACCTTCCTGCTTATTTCAACTGTACTTAATTATTTCTAGACAGTTGTATTTAGATTTGGTAGAAAGATTTCGTAGAGCTTATGACTTGTATTTACCAGGTTTTGGGGAAAATGTAGACTCAGTCAGTATTTCTATTATCGAGATTGTTAAAGTTCTTTTATTATTATTATCGTGGTTAAATGTTAGGCTTACCTAGTCCCTAAGACTAGGTGCCATCACGGTACTCAACAGAGGGAAATTTGGGTCGTGACAAATCCCCGTGTACTGCATATTTATTTTGGGACTACGGACGTATTCCAGGAGATCCCCCTGTACTGCATATTTATTTTTGGGACTACGGACGTATTCCGTGAGATCCCCTGTACTGCATATTTATTTTGGGACTACGGACGTAATGCGGGAGATCCCCCTATACTGCATATTTAAATTGTGACTACGGACGTATTTCGGGAGATCCCCATGTACTACATATTTATTTTGGGACTACGGACGTATTACGGGAGATCCCCTTGTACTACATAATCGTTTGGAACTACGGGACGGTATCCCGGGAGATTCCACTTTGTGATACATTGTGTTGAGCCGAGGACTCTCTTTACTGTAAAACTTTATGTTATTTTCTTAAACTGCTTACTGTAGACATTAACTATCTTTTGTGCTATTTTAAATTGACTTATTTAGAAATTCAGTAGAGCCTTAACCTGACCTCGTCACTACTTGACCGGGGTTAGGCTTGGCACTTACTGGGTACCAAATGTGGTGTACACATGCATCAACCTCGTGGTTAGTCGTTGCTGCTGATTCTAGGAGACTGCAAGGTATTTTTGCCGCGTTCGCAAAATCCTCCGAGTCCCCTTCCATTCTATCTTATAGAGATTCTTTCTTATGTACTTTCCAGTTTTTGTTAGAGCTACAGTAGCGTTAGAAGCTTGTGACTGTATGTGACATTCCGGGTCTTTCGGAGTTATATTTTGTACTAGTTGATGGCATCGTTATGATTATTCAGATTCCATGTCTTTTATTTCTTTATTTATCGTACTTCTTATTAAGTTTTATCCGCTAATTAGGTTTACCTAGTCTTAGAGACTAGGTGCCCTCATGATACCTTTGGTGGGTAAATTGGGTCATGACAATGTTCCCCGATGTTTGTTTGCCACTTGATTTCAAGAACCCCAAATTTGAAAAGTATGATGGACATGGAGACCCCATAGACCACCTAAAAAGGTATTGCAATCAACTAAGAGGTGCGGGAGGTAAGGAAGAATTGCTGATGGCTTATTTTGGGGAAAGCCTTATGGGAGTAGCCTCCGAATGGTTTATGGATCAAGACACATATCACTAGTATGTCTGGGACGACATGGCCCAGGACTTTGTCAAACAGTTTCAATACAACATCGACATCGCCCCTGACCGCAATTCCCTTTCCAACCTGAAGAAGAAACCAACTGAAACTTTCAGGGAATATGCTATTAAATGGAGAGAGCAAGCGGCTAGAGTTAAACCACCCATGGACGACCACAAGCTAATCACTCTCTTCTTTTAGGATTAAGAGCCAGATTATTTTCAAAATATGGTGTCCACAGTTGGCAAATCCTTCTCGGAAGCAATCAAAATGGGAGAAATGGTAGAGAATGGCCTTAAGATAGGCAGAATTATAAGTCAAGAAGCTCTCGAAGTTGCAACTCATGCTGTTCAAATTGAATCTGATAATTTTGATGACACGAATGAGAAGGATGAAGAAACCATGATGACGTCAGGGTCGAGAAGAGGTCCTACGAGAACATCTCAAAGGTATGAGTGTGAGCATGTGATTTTTACTTGCCATATCGTCCTATAAAAATCTCAATAAATCAATTGATTTTATGAATTTTTTTAATTTTCAGTGATTAATTGTGAAAGTTTTTTTTTGCATATCCATAATTCATCTTTTAAAATTGTTAAAAATTGCATCACTATTATCAAGGAATTATAAAGTTATAATTAACTAAATAATAGACGAATGATGGTTATTTAACGTAATGTAGTTTTAATAACTAATTACTAAAAATTAATCATTTTTATTCGATAAATCATAGATTTAATTAGGAATATAAAATTGGTCATTTTATTCTTGATTAATCTGTAAATAGATAAGGTTTAAATTAATTACTACATTTTTGGATTAAATTAGATTTGAATTTAATTAGATTAATTAGCTTAATTAGTTAAGAGAGCCAAAATCAGACCTGGGCCAAGAAATACCCAGACCCAATCCCTATCTCTATACACTCAAACTAGGGGTGGGCATTCGGTATTTCGGTTCGGTATTTAATAATTTCGGTACGGTATTTCGGTA
>ML421819.1:0-11512 GCA_005239525.1 Nicotiana knightiana | reverse complement strand
GGCCAACTAGGCTCGCTCATAGGCGCTCGGCCACAGTAGGCTCGGTATATAACTTACCATCTGGTCATAGGTTGCCCAATAAGGGCCTGCACATTGATTATAGCTCGATGGTAATGAAAATACTGTAATACTGCATATATAAACTTTCTGCTCTCTTGACTGGAAAAAAGGAAATACTCAATTTGGTGTCTCTTCGCATCATCGATGACCCTTACTCGTTATGCGGTAATCCTTCTGTACCGAGGATAACAAAATTCCTTACTCGCGATGGTGACACTTAGGGTAACTGGCATATATAGTCCCTTAAGCTTAACTTTGCTCATATTGCCTGCTCTAAGGAAGAGTCTTCCTGAGTGACCATTCTCTGAATTCATCATGGATCTTCTTCTGTTGTCCATTTATTATTGCCGGAACGCAATCTAAAATTCTCATGATGCTGACTATTATCAAATCACTCAGTCCCTAATTTATTTTAAATATATCTTGTTCACAAATCCATATTGATTTCTATTACTCTAGGGTCTAACTTTTCCTTCTAGTAATCACGTTAGAGTTGCGAACTTATTTCTCGAAATGAGGATGTGACTGTATGGCCTATACTCTTTTGTTGTCTTAAGGCTTATCACTTCTCGTCTCTTCCTTCACCTGACTATGAATACGGTAATACCGTCATCATTTTGATCTACCGTTGTCTTCCATGTATTACATCTCACTCATAATTCTTCCTTATCTCTCTTCTCATTACTTTTCTAATATTCCTGACTATCGAGTTCTTGTGAAAGCTTCAACAAGATATTCTTTCACTTTTAGCTCTCCTTGCTTCATTCATCGGCTCTTCGGGTTGCTCAACGTCCTTGCCCTACTAGGGAAGAGAGTCATACTAAGGTAATATTTATCCCTTCCATGCTTTCAGTGCCAATCTTCGGATTTTTTTTTGATCATGCTAGTATTCACATCTAATTGTAATATTGTAAAGCGCATCACCTGGATGTCTCACCAGAAGATCTATTAGCACATTTGTAATATTCTTCGGAAATATCAACTAACACAAACAATCCATTCACCATTTTGGTTTACTCTAACCCCAGCCGGATCCTGATGTTCCGTTATTTTCTTAAACTACACATGTTAGCCCCCGTAGACATAAATGAGACGGATGCGGCCAATTGTACCTACCTCTGTTATTGTTGAAGGTACCTCAAAATGCTTATATCTCTCTTCCTGAATTGTAGATAATATTCAGCTCTACTAACTAGGTACCGCATACCCTTCTTTATCTTCCTTTTTGCTTCTTTTTATTTTATTTTTTTCTTTCGTCGAAACTTGTATCTTCTAATCCTTTCATTACTTTTTACCATAAGAGTGGATAGATATTTTTTCCTTAGGGATCCTTATCAAGAAGCTTACACCTTTCAGTACACACATGATCTGCTGAAGAACACACACTTACTTATCATAAGCATAATACAAAGTCGAGTTCCTCTGACTCAACACTTCCATAGTCATATCTCTTACCAACCGTCTTTCTGGATGTAGGTATCGCCTTATTATGAATGGAATAGAATCTAGGAGTTTGAATTCTTATAAGTGAACTCTACCACACGATCTAGAGTAAGAAGAAAGGGTGACAATCCTAAATGCCTTGTAGCCTCCTTCTTATAAGTGTGGTGTACGACACACCCATAAACAAGTCTCTACTAGACACGTCTTGTAGACTCCCTAGGAAAAAACTGCTCTGATACCACTTCTGTCACGCCCTGAGACTGGGGGCGTGACCGGTACCCGGTGCCTCACCTATCCTTGCGTACCAACTTGCGACTAAGGGACTCTGAACATATAGTGTCATACTTTGGCCATGGGCCACATTGCAAGAAAATCGCAAATGCTAACTAAACATCAATATAATGCTGGGCCGAAAAGGCCGTCATAACTACTACAGCTGGCAAACCAACAAAATATACATAAAAGGCTTACAAGCCCAACATATTGCACTAGCTAACAGGATATGTCTACAAGCCTCTACTGATGGATATACTATGATCGGAACAGGGCCCCGACCTAATCATAACATATATACATATATACAAAGATGCACGTAAAGCTCTAGACCCAGCATCTTCGAAGGGTATGGAGCTTACCGGTCAAGCTGAACTCAAGCAACATCTAATGAGGAGGTCTACCCGTCTTTCTGTCTGAACCTGCACGTAATACAGCGGCCCCAGAAAATGCCTATGCGACTCTTCTTTCTTTTTCCTCTGATTTTTATCCGTTATTGAAGTTCTTCGCTCGGTACTTTGTTGAACTTACAAATATTGTTATATCTTATTTCATAGACCTGGTTATTTATCCGTATGACTTTAATGCATCTAGGTAGATCATACTATAACATAACTCTTACCTTGGTTTTATTATTATCCAGGTATGCTACCCAGTTTCAGGTTACTCTCTCGCTCCTTATCATAGACATATAAATCCAAGTCCTTCAATGCTTCTTTATTACTGCTCATCTTAAGAATGACAACCTAATCCCATCTCATGCTTAGTGACTTTTGTCCATCCATTGTTGATTCACCTCGATATTGATGTATAATATACCACTGATAACTTGAAACCTCTTACGCAATCACTAAGGATCATGTTGCATCGTGGGACATTTGAAGTGATTTTCCTGACCCACCTAGGGGCGACACGATACTATACTTCCATAATCGTATTTCATAGCATCCCAATGTGATTTACCTTACATGGGTATTTTAATCCAGGGCAACATTCCATCTCTTCTAAATGATACTAGTCTTAGGTTCCTTTGAGTTCATTCAGGCTATACTGAGCTTTCTATAACTTAGAGAAGCCATCAGCTATCTAATTTTCATGGGCTTAAACCCGAGGACTCATTCGTTTCTTGTTACCTTCTCACTCACCCTTTCTTTTCCTTACTCTTGTCTTCCTAAAACCTTGTCGCTCTATCATAATTTAGCTTGCGACTTACATATCCATTTATACTACTTGCAGCCTTCCTTCCACTTACTTGCACCATAGATTTCCTTGTGTTATTGTGAACATCAAGTGAGACATCACATCGTCTCCAACTATTTTTTTACTTTCTTAACTAGACCTCTCGATACCTAGAGACCATAGGCTGCAAGATATGCCACTAACGATGCCACTATCATTCCTGGATATTGAATCCCCGCGCTTCTAGCCTTCTATCCGAAGTATGGACTATTCATAACCTTCTGTATTTGAGTATCTCGTACGCCGTTCACCTTTACTTTACTTACTTTAAAGTCTCACATCACATCTTCTATCTCCTTCATGACCTCCCTTCCATATAGGTATAATTCACATCCACAACTTGAACTTCTATTATAATACTTGCACCTTTTTACATGATTCGATGAGAGCTTTATACTGACTTCTTATGAGGCTGGTATTCTTCTAACTGGACCTCTGATATTAAGAGTGACTCTGCCATGTTCTCAATCACTATGTCCATAATTTTCTAGGTTCAATAATAAACTCCTGATTTACTTAGTTGATGTAACTCTTTAGTTTCCTCTTTCCTCTGATAAACCTTTATGTAGGCTTAAGCTATCTACCGATCTGCGGCTCATAGTGTTAGTTATTACTTTTAGCCTTTCATGGCGCTATGGAATATCCATGATACAATTCTTTTAAAAATTCCACCCTTTTTTTATGACCGGGCTCAATTCTTCTTTTTAATTTATACCGGAACCTTCTACGACTGTATGATTTGTCAATATATATGCTGCATGGATAATACTCTAAACTCTTAAGTGCGTTCATAACGTAGCCAACTCTGGTTCAATGATCGAATAATTCCTTTCGTTTTATCTTAGATTTCTTTAAACGTAAGATATTACTTTTCCTGGTCTCTTTGCCTCCTTGTTGTGTCCATACTTAGCTTATCTTAGTGCCCACACATATTGGAATTCCATACAACTCATTTAATCTTGAATATCAATTCTGGTTTTACTCCCCGTTCATTAGCCATGGTAGGTGCCACTTTCTTATGGAGTGCATACAATGTTGTTTTGAGACTGTTGTTATAAGACAATTTCCTCTTTAGGTCACTGAGTTTAGGTTGATGCCTTCTTTCTTATTTTCTTTAGCTAGTCTTTCATTGTAGTACTTAGGGAGGACCCTCTGAATCTTATAAAGCTGCGAGCTTATTACATCATATACTCGAGTGAAATTTTTTATGCCTCTCCTCGCCTATAATTATTTGTGGTTACTTACCTCCACTCCCTTGTGCTTGTAGGGTTACTTCTGAACTTTATATTTTGACCATCTTCCCAGTGGCGCTCTCTTTTATTTCCATAATACTCATACGATTCCTTTAACTACCCCAACTCCTATTCAAATATTTCTCAAGGGTTCCGATGTCATATCTGCGAGACTGAACTCCCCATGTTGGGGTTCACTATGTTTACTTTACATGGTCTATTGATTTATCTGTAACCGCTTGTCTAGCCATAACTAGACTCTTCCCGAATCAACTACTAACTGCTCGTTGGTCCATTCTCATATCAATGCTCCGCGTAATCTTTCTTGGGTTATTTCCTTTGTCTTAACTTACATCTTGCGCTGGCTCTTTATTTATCAATAACATCCTATGCCGGAACCCTTACTTCATCTCCTTGGCAACGTGCTTGCTTAATATTCTTTTATACGTGGGAGCTGAATAAGTGTAATCTCATTCCTTTTTATTTTTCTTACCGTATTCTTCCTTTACCATTCCATGATTACTAGAATCACTTAACTCTGATTTCATGGCGCAACACTCCACATTCCCTCCTTTTGGGAAGTACTAAGAGTTAGTGCTACGACGATCTACCTATTGATGTTTTACCTCTTCATCTTTGGCGTCTTTTCGCATCATCGATGACCCTTACTCGTTATGCGGTAATCCTTCTGTACCAAGGATAACAAAATTCCTTACTCGCGATGGTGACACTTAGTGTAACTGGCATATACAGTCCCTTAAGCTTAACTTTGCTCATATTGCTTGCTTTAGGGAAGCGTATTCCTGAGTGACCATTCTCTGAATTCATCATGGATCTTATTCTGTTGTCCATTTATTATTGCCGGAACGCAATATGAAATTCTCACGATGCTGACTATTATCAAATCACTTAGTCCCTAATTTATTTTTAATTTATCTTGTTCACCAATCCATACTGATTTCTATTACTCTAGGATCTAACTTTTCCTTCTGGTAATCACGTTAGAGTTGCGAACTTATATCTCGAAATGAGGATATGACTGTATGGCCTATACTCTTTTGTTGTCTTAAGGTTTATCACTCCTCATCTCTTCCTTCACCTGACTATGGATCCGGTAATACCGTCATCTTTTTGATCTACCGTTGTCGTCCATGTATCACATCTCACTCATAATTCTTCCTTATCTCTCTTCTCATTACTTTGCTAATATTCCTGCCTATCCCTTTCTTTTGAAAACTTCAACAAGATATTCTTTCGCTTTTATCTCTCCTTTCTTCATTCATCAGCTCTTCGGGTTGCTCAAGGTCCTTGCCTTACTAGGGACGAGAGTCATACTAAGGTAATATTTATCCCTTCCAGGCTTTCAGTGCCTATCTTCGGAATTTTTTTTTTGATCATACTAGTATTCACATCTAATTGTAATATTCTAGAGTTCATTACCTGGGTGTCTCTCCAGAAGATCTATTAGCACATTTGTAATATTATTCGGAAATGTCAACTAACACAAACAACCCATTCACCATTTTGGTTTACTTTAACCCCAGCCGGATCCTGATGTTCCGTCCTTTTCTTAAACTACACTTGTTAGCCCCCATATGGCATAACTGAGACGGGTGCGGCCAATTGTACATACCTCTATTATTGATGAAGGTACCTAAAAATGCTTATATCTCTCTTCCTGAATTGTAGATAATACTCATCTCTACTAACTAGGTACCCCGTGCCCTTCTTTATCTTCCTTTTTGCTTCTTTTTATTTTATTTTTTTCTTTCGTCGAAACTTGTATCTTCTAATCCTTTCATTGCTTTTTACCATAAGAGTGGATAGATATTTTTTCCTTAGGGATCCTTATCAAGAAGCTTACACCTTTTAGTTCACACATGATCTGCTGAAAATCTCATATTTACTTATCATAAGCATAATACAAAGTCGGGTTCCTCTGAATCAACACTTCCATAGCCATATCTCTTACTAACTGTCTTTCTGGATGTAGGTATCACCTTATTATGAATGGAATAGGAGCTAGGAGTTTGAATTCTTATAAGTGAACTCTACCACACGATCTAGAGTAAGAAGAAAGGGTGACAATCCTAAATGCCTTGTAACCTCCTGCTTATAAGTGTGGTGCACGACACACCCATAAACAAGTCTCTACTAGACACGTCTTGTAGACTCCCTAGGACAAAATTGCTCTGATACCACTTATGTCACGCTCTGAGCCTGGGGGCGTGACCGGCACCCGGTGCCTCACCTATCCTTGCGTACCAACTTGCGACTAAGGGACTCTGAACATATAATGTCATACTTTGGCCATGGGCCACATTGCAAGAAAATCGCAAATGCTGACTAAACATCAATATAATACTGGGCCGAAAAGACCGTCATAACTACTATAGCAAGCAAACCAACAACATATACATAAAAGGCTTACAAGCCCAACATATTGCACTAGCTTACAGGATATGTCTACAAGCCGCTACTGATGGATATACTATGATCGGAACAGGGCCCCGACCTACTCATAACATATATACATTTATACAAAGATGTATGTAAAGCTCTAGACCCGGCAACTCCGAAGGGTATGGATCTTACCGATCAAGCTGAACTCGGGCAACATCTAATGAGGAGGTTTACTCGCCTGTCTGTCTGAACCTGCATGCATGAAATGCAGCGCCCCCAGAAAAAGGACGTCAGTATGAAATAATGTACCGAGTATGTAAGGCAATACACTGAAAGCTTAAACTGAATTGATAATATATTACTGAAAGCAACTAGGGTCAAAGATAATCTGAGGATATTCTCACCTGTTGATATTCTCTCTCCCTCAATACAGTAAGTAAAATAGATGTCCGGCCTTATAAGGCTATATATATACACACTCTGTCGTAGTAGGCTCGCTCATAGGTGCTCGGTCATACTAGGCTCTGTATCTCGGCCAACTGGTCTCGCTGATAGGCGCTTGATCACAGTAGGATCGATATATAACTTACCATTTAATCAGAGGTTGCCCAATAGGGGCGTGCCCATCGATTATAGCTTGATGGTAATGAAAATACTGTAATACTGTATATATAGACTTTCTGCTCTCTTGACTGAAAAAAGAAAATACTCAATTGAATATGAAGTCTCGATAAGGAGAATATTGTAACTTACAAAACTAGGAGAATATACCTAAATTCCGGGATATGAATTTTTCTTTATGCCTCATTATCAAACTTGTGTAATTACAAGATCATACAAAATGAAGGAAGAGTTTAGCCTTAACATACTTGAACCGATTCTCTTTTGCAAAAACACGTAACAGAGGATTGAAATAGGGAAAATTTGTATGATATTCTTGGAAAAGGTTGCACCGTACACTGTTGATACCCAATTGTTCCTCAAATTATTTTCAAACTTGCATATAAGCCCTCAAAATTACTCTTTGTAATAAATAATTCTAAAATATTTCCCTTCTCAGTATGTTATTTACAATCAAATTTTTTATCTAGTGAAACTAAATTATTTCACAAATTAGCCAATTGGGTCTCATTTAATTTCAATCACAACAATTTACAATTATAGCTCAATTGAACATTTTATATTATTTTAATGCGAAACTTATGCATCTTTTGCACCTAATATTAGTTAGTTACTGTAATTTTACCTATTTTAATTTAATTTCATTTTTTATAATTATTGGCTATTTTAATTAATTAATTATCTATTTTTACAGGTATTTAACATATATNTTAATTAACCCCTCACCTACCCCCCAGACCCCTCTCATTCTTTCGAGACCAACCCTCTCTCTTCTCGTCTCTTTCCCTCCTACTTCTCTCTAGAACCTTCTGGTTCACCTCCTTCTCTGATAAAGTTCATCTCCTCTCCGGCCACCTCCTACCTCTCTTCTTTCGACCACCAGCCTCCATGACGCCTCCTTTCTCTGGTTACTTCATCTCTGAAGCCTTCAATGTTTCCGACCATTCCAAACGGTTACTGGGGTTCCTGCTTGGGGTGGTTTTTCGGCTCTCTCTGGTGGGGTTTTGACACGATTATGCCATAACCACCACTATCCCTGAGTTTCACGGCAGGTTCTTCTACTTTCTTTGGTTTCTTATGAACCCTAATTTTGAACCTTCAAATCTTTTTAGATCTGTAACAAATCCATATATATTGCTAGTTCTTTTCTTGTTTTCTTTAAAGATCTCTCAGTTTCCTAAACGATTTCTCATCTTTTTTATAACTAGGGTTTTAAAGTCCTTTACAAAAATAGTTTCTTGCTAATTTCTTAGTATTATTTCGTGATTTTATTATGTTTGAGCATTATTGGAACCGTTCTCCTTTTGTTTGAGTCATTTTTTTTAAAACCCCTAAATTTCTGGGTTCAATCTATGAGTCCGAGTATTGTTGTAATATGGTTAACCTGTTCTAACATGACTAATGTGCTTGCGTGTATATTCTATGTGTGCTCGTGATTTCTTGCTCTAAATGATGTTAGGGTTTCTGATTCCTTGTCGTCTCTGCCTAAACCATGCTTATCTGACTAGTTCCTTTAATTATCTGCTATTTTTTTGATATGAATCCCTAATTAAGTGATTAGGGATTCTGATGTTTGCTATGTGTTCTTTCAGTATCGTTTTACTATTTTGAATCTCTGTGATTAGTGCTTTGTTGGTATTCTTTACTAATTCCTAGTTTTCCTTAAATTTGTGATATTTTCCTTTGATTGACACTGGTTCCCTGTGATTTGAGTCTCACTCGAGATTTCCTTGACTGACTTATAGAATTCAACTATATTATGTCTTATTGCTGTGAATAAACATGTTGTCGAATTAATTAATATACACTTTCGTTAATTGGTATATTTTGTACCTAGTCCTAATCGCATGCTCTATTCTATAGTTGTTCCTTATATTATTAAATCAGCTTCTCAGTTGATTCCTTTCCTTATTTGCTGCCTGTTAATACTGATTTGAACTCGACTCCTTCATTTAAGGGAGTATCTTTGCTGATTTTACACTAATTGATTCCGAGTCCCCTTAATTACTACTTGAATTTGATTTTTACCTTATTTATTACTTGCTTTTCAACTATATATACTCCTGCTCTTTCATTGTAAAGAGACATCAATACTATTCTCTCTGCTCTCTCTCTTGTGCTAGAACTCTCTCTTTTCTCTTTACTCTATTACTGTTCTCTCCGCTCCTGTCTATTGTTACCCGGCTGAAACCAAGGCTAACATTTTTTTCTCACTTTGATTTTTTCATTCTGCTTTGCTCTCTCATCACTGGTATGTTCTAATTAATTTACAAGTCTCAAACCAATGTGCTTATTATTGTTTCAGTTTGTTATCTTCCCGATTTTCTTCTATTTATGCTTCTACTGCTCAACATGCAATTGAATCTTTTTGTTTATCTGTTAGTACTCATCATGCTTTATCTCTTTCTGACTTACATGTTGAGTTAGTGATGCTCATATGACTATTGTTTACTCTTAATTTTACCAGTTATAACTGTATTTTGTTGCTGTCTATTGTCATGTCTAAACTTGGCCATTTCTTGGTCCCCTGAACTTCTTTAATTTGTGTAACTATGCTTAAATGAGTTTCTTAAGTCTATGGATCTCCTTTGTTATTATGTGACCTACTTGTCCCCTTACCCCATTATCCTTGTGTGCAATCCTACACTGTTGAACTCTTTTGTTGTGATTAATACTTCTGTTGTTTTTCAAAAGCTAATCTTTCAAAACAACTCTCCAGTTTTTGTAAACTCTGTTCAACTAAAAACTTTTCTCTCCTTCTAGCACATCTCACTACTCTTAGAAATTTAGGTTCTACCCCCTTCGTGTGAGCACTGCCAGGGTTGCCTCTGAGTACCCATTGAACTCTGACACACAAGGTTGGTAATTCCACATTGCACTTGCTCAACTTTGGTAACTATGTTTGGGTGCTGGTATTGGCCAGGGATCTATTGGGACCCTAGGGAGCTTTGCTGGACCTGGACCATGAAAGGCTGTGCAACTCGAAAGGATTGAGGTTGGGAGATATGGGCCTGATTGAGGGCTCCTTACAGAAGTAGCCTCTTTTTTTCCTTTCAGTAACGTAATTTATTATCCCTGGTTTATAATAATCTGTAAATAAATATTTGGGGCTGGATAGTAATTATGGAAGGGGATTATGCATGCTTAGATAGTTATGGGTAGAAATCATGACTATATGATTTATTTACCTATGTGCGCAATAGCATCATGCTTAGGACATGCATACCATACATTAGAAACCCTGTTTAGGTTGTTTACTTCAGCATCTCTGCTATTCTCATGTTTATTTTAGAAATCTTGCTCATAGCTAATAACTATAATAAAATGTGTCGTAGTGATACTGCTTCTGCATTTGCATCTAGAAATCATGCTTCAGACTCATAATCAATGTGTGCATAATCAGTATATATACGGACGCCTAGGCAAACCTTAGGCCTAATACCTATTAAAACCAAAATCAACTGTTTTATGTCTTGCCTGTATTAAAAGGTGGTCTTTAAAACCAATCAGTCCTTTTTTCTGAAATCCTTTAGACGTTGTTGTTTGTTACCATCCTCTCATGCTTTGCCTATAAATTGCTGAATTTTTAAAACCATTCACCTTTTTTTCGAAATACGTACAAATCATTATGTTTATTTAAAGTCCCTGCTCTGCTTTCAAAATTACTGATTTCTGAAATTATTCATTCACTTCTTACTAAAATTCATTTAGACCGCTGACTCCTGCTCTGTTTTGGAACTACTAGGTTTCCAAAATCAGTCACTCCTTTCTGCAAATCTCTCTGTTTATTTTTAATCCTGTTCTGTCTTCAAACTACCCTGTTTTATCCCTGCTTTATTACTGAGTTATTTTCAAAATATTCCCTTTGCTAAAAGCTCGTTGAAACCTGCTGTTTTGACACACAAATCTCCTATTTTAAGTTCTGACCTTGAGACCCTTATTGTGTTTGAGACGTGCTATTTTTGTGTTTATTTGTGGAGGCATATATGAGCCCCCTAACTTCCTATGTGAATCCTTTATGTGCAAGTCCTAACTGTTTCTCTACTTGTCGCCTAGAGTTTATCCTTTAAAACTTAAGGGTTCAGCCTAGTACCCGCCTTGTAGGATTTAGTAGTCCTAAACACCCTCCCGGACTTATAGAACAGGGCGGCCAATAGCACACAATAAGCTTTCGTGACCTGTCACACCTCCTTTATTATACGCCCCAAAGGGGGTACGGGAGTTTTTCCACTTAAAGTGAC
>ML421817.1:101965-140464 GCA_005239525.1 Nicotiana knightiana | reverse complement strand
AAAAGTCTTAAGAAAATTGATTAAACATCAGTTTAGTATTTAATAAATTCAACTGATACGTTCAATTCCTCGTGGGATCGACTTTGGGCTTAATACCCCAGATTTATATTTGCAACGCCCGTTTAGTCTTTATAGAAGACATAGTTGAGCGTGATCAATTGACTTATTACACTATGTCAACATTTTATCATGAATAAAGAAAAAAGATTGTATGGTTGGACTGAGTGCTGCATAGGTTTGCGCCTCAGAAGCCACAATGAGAAAGTTGTCAGATGATATGCTGATTTCTAACTATTTGACATTTACTTTCACCCCTAGTATTAAAACACGTTGCGTAGCTGAGGAGTCATTTCCATCATCTAGTACAAGAAACACAACTTATTATGTCCTCTTTCCTTCTTCCTTGTGAGAATGACTGACAATTAATATCATATGATATGGTTGAGTATTTCCATTCTTAGTTACCTGCATTTTCTGTCTTGAATTGTAATCAGTCTGGTTAAATAGGTCAATAAAATCGTTTTGTCTTCTGCTTCAGGAAGGAATTAGAATTGGTAAGGAACTCCTGGAAGCAAAACAGATGGAAGGAGAGAATGAAAGAAAACGGTAAGCATTGAACTTTGGCACTCTTTCTGTTTTTACTCCCAGTGATGTCTGCTCATATAATTGAAATTTTTCACTTTGATGTATTATAGTATAATAGCATTGCGCAAGGCCGAAAAAGCGGAAGAACAACAAGCTAGGGAGAAAATTCGTCAGAAACTGGAAGAAGATAAGGTTGAAACTCCAACCTGTCATGAAACTTTTTATTCAGCCCTTCTACATCTAGCTTGCTTGAAGGAACTTGTCAGTTTGTTAATGCATACAACATGTCTCTGTCGATATATTTGATTACACTTAAAAATAATATTTTTTAATCTTGCCACCTAATCTTTGCTTGGCAGCCTAGAAAGTTTAGAAGTTTGAATAATTGCAGTCATATGGTCTGACAAATATTCTTAGTGTCGGTGGCTCTAGGGGAATGGACTTTTCTGTTCTCCTGTTGATATTTCAATGAACATTCTTAGTGTAGAGAGCTTTTTCTGCGAACTACTAAGTATCCCAATGATATTCTACTGGCATTCAGGGAAGTGAAGTTGTAACTTATGCTGATAATTTGATGTCAGCTTCTTCTTGGTGTACTCTGGATGAGATGTGCATCATTTTGCCTCTTTAAATATTGATGTGACTTGTGATTGTGGTTTGACCGGGTTAAGGGCTGTTGAAATATAATGCAAACTCATAAGGTTAAGGGCTATTGAAATATAATATTGTGATATTTTTTGGGTAAGATAAAGTTTTCTTCTAAGTTATAAGTAGGTCAGTAAGGATAAAATCTTGTTTTTAATAGTCTTTCAAGTAACTATCTGGAGAAATGCCCCTGGTATCCAGCACACATGCTGTAAAGTTGCTGCCTTTGATTTTTAATAACTATTCATTTTATGGAACACTGGGTTGACTTTGTTTGGCATCAATTCATGCCCACACGACAGTAAACCTTAAATAGTTTGTGCACATTGAATGTCAAATTCTCTACTTGGGTATACCATCCGAGGTTCTATGGGATAACTTTTGTACAAATGAATTTTTAACTTTAGTAGATCAGCTGGCCTTACATGTTTCATTTGAAACCACTATTTGGAAATCATATAATCAACTGCCATATGCTTGGTCTCTATGTGGTTTTACAAGTTTTGCCTTGTTGTATTTTGTCTATGTTTTCTAATTCTAACACAAGTTAATTATTTTATCAGTAATATTGGCATGGGAAATTTTGTGTGGAAAAATAATTTGATTATTAATCTTAATGATTTTTATCTTTCTCAGCTAACAATTACTCTATAGTTTTATCTTATTTTAGGTTGACAAGAATCCATCAAAATTTCAGAAGTCTGAAATGGGAGCAACTTCAAAGAATGCACATCATGCATATATTCAACCTAGCAAGGAGAAGAGGGCACAACTTTGGATCTTTGGGATTTGTAAAAACAAGTATTGGAAAGAGAACTCTGATTGGAGAAAGTAAAAATCACAATTCAACAGCTTTCGAGCAGAATAAGCTTGCACATACTAATAATATTATGCCCCCTGGTTTTGCTTCGATGGAAGAGGACACTCCCCTCGCTCAAGACCCCGAAGCGAAACAAGGTCTCTTAAGTTATAATTTTTTATTTTGTTTTATTTCTTATTGGACTGGTATCGATTTTATGTTTCACATAAATCAAAATTTGCAGAAACAGAAGCATCTTTGAAGAATGTACATCATGCATACATTCAACCTGCGGCTTTAGCAAGGGGACGAGGACAAAGCTTTTGATCTTTGGGCTCTGCAAAAATAAATATTGGCAAAAAAAATCTGATTGGCGGGATTAAAAATTACAAGTCAGGGACTTCTAAGCAGAATAAGCTAGCACATAGTGGTAATAATCTTATGCCTCCTGGTTTTAATACATTGGAAGACGACATTCCATTCACTCAAGAAGCTGAAATGATGCAAGGTATCAAGTTTTAATTATTTATTTTTTTGTTTGTTATAAGACTAGAAATTATTTTATGCTTTACTCAAATCAAATTTTGCAGAAGTTGGAGCTATTTTGAAGAATGTACGAGACACTTACAGTCAACCTAGTGCTTTAGCAAGGGGATGTGGGAAAAACTTAGATGTTCGGGCTCGACAAAAGAAAGTGTTGGAAAGAGACATCTGGTTGGCGAAAGTAAAAATCAGAACTCAACAACTTCTGAGTAGAATAAGATTCCTCCTAGTTTCTATTCGATGGAAGATGATGTTTCCCTCGCTCAAGAAGATGAAATGATGCAAGGTCTCAAGTTTAATATTTTTTTTGTTTGTTATAAGACTAGAAGTTATTTTGTGCTTTACTCAAATCAAAATTTGCAGAAGTTGGAGCTATTTTGAAGAATGTACGAGAAACTTATAGTCAACCTAATGTTTTAGCAAGGGGATGTGGGCAAAACTTAAGATCTTCGGGCTCGGCAAAAGGAAGCGTTGGAAAGAGACATCTGGTTGGCGAAAGTAAAAATCACAACTCAACAGCTTCTGAGCAGAATAAGATTCCTCCTAGTTTCGATCCGATGGAAGATGATGTTTCCCTCGCTCAAGAAGATGAAATGATGCAAGGTCTCAAGTTTAATATTTTTTTTGTTTGTTATAAGACTAGAATTTATTTTATGTTAAAAATTTGCAGATTTATGTGAACCTGAAAAGCCAAAAAAGGTGAGAGGAAAGAACAAGAATAAAGATGTAGCAGGACTCAAACCCGGAGAAAAGTTTAGAGTTAACTTTTACAACAATCGGGTTGTTGGAAAGCATCAATCCTCATTTTCAAGACACTTGGGTATATTAGTTCGTGATCGTAATATGTGTCCGATGCAAGTACATTCATGGAAGGACATCGGAGAAGATAAGTTGGAACACATGTGGCGAGCTGTTACGGTAAGTTCTGCACTTTTGATCTTTCTTCTTCTTCTTCTTCTTCTTTTCCTTTTTCTTTCTAAACGTCCAAAAAGTACCGAAATGCTGGCAAATTTTTTTCAGAAAAATTCTACCCAATTATTCCAGTTTCTGCCCAAAAATTCCAGTTTTTTTACCACTAGTGCTGTCAATAGTTCTGTTTGCTTTTTTTGTTTCTTGTCTCTGTGCATACACAATTTTTTTCCTCTCTAAATGTAACTATTACATAGGTTAGATTCGTTGATGAAACTTAGAGATCTTAACTGAACCTAGTACGTGTTCTAAACTTTGAATATGCCATAATGTGGACTACATCCATTTTTTTATTTTACATGAAATTTTGTACTTTCTTGATTAATGATTTTGCAAAATATTTAGGACAAATTTGACAGTGATGACATGAATCATCGAAGAGATCACGTGTTAAATCATATGAGAAATTTGTGGACCAATTGGAGAGGAACATTGCACAGGTATGTGAAGTTTAAGCCATTGCATGAAGCACTAAAAGATATCCCGGATGAGGTAGACGAGAGTGATTGGAAATGGTTGGTCAATGAATATTTTTTAAGTGAAAAATTTAAGGTAAGACTTCATAACTACTTTTAACTTCTTATTATTGTAAGTAACAATTCACGACTTCAATGGTTTGTTCTTAATATAGGAAACAAGTATTAGAAACTCGATCAATAGGTCTAAGTTGAGAATGCCTCATCGTACGGGTAGCAAGCCGATTAGAGAAATTATCTACGAACTGGTAAGTGCACAGTGCAATCCTATAAAAAAAAACTCGTCTTTGTTTGACTTGTTCATTTAAATGTGAAGGGAGGCAAATATGGTAATCCACCGAACATGGCGACTATCTTCTTTGAGACTCACAAGAAAAATGACACGCTTGTAGAACCTGAAGCTAGTAAAAAATATGTATGTTTATTGATGAACTTCATTTTACATCCTTCGTTTTATTTTGATGTATTTTGTTATTTTAATTTTTCTTGTATTTTATAGGCTGAGATACAAGAAGTGGTACAATCTGAGCCATCTCTTACGAATATCGAGGTAGTAGAAAGATGCTTCGGACCTCAAAACAAGAGTCACGTGGTTAGATTAGGGGGTGGTATAACCACTAAGGAGTTGAAAGGCGGTAGCTCCTCAAAGGCTGCAATACTGGCTGATCTAAATGCAACTCGAAAAGAAAAAGAATCACTACAGACCGAGTTGAATGCAACTAAAAAAGAAAAAGAATCACTAGAGATACGTATGGACGACATAAATTCTAAGTATGCACGTATTATAAGCTTACTGGGTGATCAACTTTCATCATCACCATCTTCAAGTCAACAAAGTACAAGCTGAAATTAATATTTAACAGATTCGTAAGCTTTCTAACTGAGCAACCTTGCCATTTTCATAAACAATACAACTTTCTTCAGAACAGCAATTCTGCCTGCTTGGAATTATTTTGGCCATTATGGTTCCATTGGGGATGTTCTTAACACGCTTCGTTCTTACTGCATTTATAATGGTACAATATCAAGCTCTGCATCGCCCATCTTATCATCGCGAGAGAATGTATCCTTGTCATAGACTTGCTACAATGACATGGTTATAAAGGCAATAAGGATCACTTGGGGTTTGTGTGATTGAAACTAATCCATAAGCTAATTAGTTGGCTTGTCCTATTCTTTAATATCCTCTAGGTAGTATAGAAAAGGCATCTTCTTAGAGATGATATAATATTTGATGCATCTAAAGAAACGAAAGTTTCCTGAAGACTATTCTTGTGTTGTCACTATAATGTAGCATGAGGAGTAAAAGGCTTCTTTCCTAGACAAGTTTCTTATTATCTCTGGCCAAATTTTATTTTAGGTAAAAGAGACAATTAGCATGGAAAAGATAATTAATAAAGGATTACATGGTGTAGTTAATTAATTAATGAATATAAAAAAACATGAGCGTGGGAAACAGAATATATAGTTATAAAGCAATTGAAAGCATCTTTAGATATGAGGAATCTCCAGGGAGTTTAGCAAATAATATAAACACCTGGAGCTGAATGCTGATTATGGTGGAAAAGATCGACTCCCTTAGGATTCGACCTTGTTGATCCAGTGTCAAAAGAATGTGCACGACTGTGATGCTGTCTTGCTTGCTATTGAATTCCCTTGACCTCCCTTTTTGTATTGTTACATCATTATTATTGCACTAAATGTGGACTGTGTTGTGGCACATTAATTCCAACTCTTGATGCCTATACTTGTATCTGCTATATACCAATCTGGACAGAATACATCCTTCACTATTGTTCGACCAGTTTCTTGAGTAATCTGATTTGTTCCATGATTCCATACTTGTGCCTACCATCCATACTCCTTCATGGGAATGAGCCTCAAAAGCTAATACCACCCAATGAATTTGTATAAGATGGTAGGGTATGGATACAGTAAAGTTCCCTGCAAAACAAAACACAACATTAGTATAAACTCCCACCATGATCTCCTCTCGACCAAGGCAGGGATGAGTCCCCTTCATTTTGCTTATCTACTCCATCCTATTCAGTTCCTTGCAACTCTGATCCTTCGGTACAGACATTGTAGTTTGTCATCATTCACAATTCTTCTCCCTATGCTGTCCAGTTGATTAAACGAGTCGCACACAATTTGTCCCACATCAAGCGCATAATTTGCTAGGAGAGCAACAAGTTTGTTCCCTTCACGCAATATGTGTGTTATACTAGCATCGCATTCCTGTAAAAAAAACCCTTATTTCCTCCACATACTCTGCTATTCCCCATGAGGTACTCCACCTTCCTTCAATAGCATTTTTCATTAGCATAGAATCTGTTTGAACCCACACTTGACGTAAGTGCTGGACTTTGCAAAATCTGAGAGCATGTAGAATAGCTACTGCCTCCGCTTCTGTGTTTGTGGCTTCATGTATCTCCTGTCCATAAGCATAAATAACACCCCCCCCCATCTCTCAAACAGTACCATATTGCGCTCCTGCCTGGGTTACCTCTTGTAGCTCCATCAATGTTCACTTTAATCCATCCCTCTCAAGGTACCTCCCATAGCACCTTAGTAATTTTCAGATTATGTGTGTACTACTCCATCATATCTAGGATATCATGCCACTTGTGAGGTACATTTCTAAGTCCTGGTTTCCTCATCTTAATCAGTGATTGGATTGTGGTATTAATCTGATATATTACTCTACTAACTATCACCACATCGTTCGTTAGAAACTGTTGGACTAATATGTGGCATGTTTGAGCAAATCAATTGAACACTTACCAGGTTCAATGTTGTTAGACATGTGAGAAGTATGTGCATCCTATGTGCATGTGGAAGTGTCATAGATTATGCTATCGAGTATGAAAGAACACTCTTGCCTCCTGGTGTCATCATTGTTGTTGGACGTATAAGGTTTACATAGTCTACAGTACAATAACCTATGACTTTGGATTTCTTATGCCCTAAAAAATTATCATATCATTTAAAAATATTTTTCTTTTCTTGTCGCAACTGATCATCAGAAGATGATTTAGTCGACCGATAGATATGCACAGTAATTTGGTAAATGACAAGTTATATCCAGGAAGAGTCCTAGATAACGCCGAATAACATCTTTGTTACTTAGACTATCCTTCTCATCCTGCTTTTCCTGCATTATCTTCTCTACTGTCTCACTTAGTTGCTTTTCATCAGCCAAAATCTGCATCACATGACCAGTAGAAAAGTAGAAAAGATCAGAATAAACGGGTTGACTGTTGGAAAGATCCAGCTTTAAGTACCTAGTGTCATATAAAGAAGCATTGATCGAATACTTTTTATGTAGTTCATCATCTGTCGTAATCTCGAAAATTAAGAAACTCAAACATCAATAGATTTGACCAAAAATTAACTTGAACACTGAAAATCAACTGTGGGGAAAGAATTAAGACACATGGGTTAGTTCAAACTAAAAGTCTACATTTACCAAAGCAGTGTATCAACCTTCTGGTCAACAGATTCGAGGTCAGCTATTGTACAATCAGATGATAGCAATGAATGAAGACGGCGATCCCACACACAGGACTCGAGCAGCAGCTCCAGCCGTATTCTATTCAACGTTAGAAGTTTGAATACGACGACGTCCTGATTCCCATCCATAGCAGCATTTTGAATATCAATCTGACATTGAAATCCATAGATCAGTAGAAGCAAAATAAGATTTAGATATGCTTTAATAAATATCTGGTCAAATGAACTGTAGATGAGTTCATTGAAGAAATGCAGTAGGTTTTGAAATAGCTGCAGTGTCAAACATGCACTTGAAAATTATTGACAAAAACTCGAATGCTGGTTCTCATCAACCAGAAAAATAGAAAGCGAACAACTCTTATTGTATGTACTTGTATGTATTTGATATCTGTTAACAGTATTCTACCCAAGGTAAGTAAAGTACTTCTATTTGAGGTTCACCCAATTTGAGATGCTCTTCGCTTCGTGGTTTTACATTTTACTGTGTGATTGCAACTTACCAATCTTAAATCTTGTTTTCTTAGTCAACTAATATGAACCTTTTTAAACAGATAATGGGCCTAAAGTTTGAAGAATCTTCCATAAAGATAGTTCTGAGCAAGTTGAAGCAGCTAGAATTGTTGAAGAATAAGGAAAATCTATTTTGTTTTATTAGGAGTTGTATTCGTCATCTGTACAAACTACTATTTTACTTTCTCTTTAATTTTTTGTTTTCTTTAAGGAATTGAAAACAAGGATCATGCAAAGTGGATGTAATACTATTGCTACTTTGATTAGTTCTCTATAATTAAAAAAGATGTTTTATGTCAATATTGAGTTCATTCTTTGTATGATTTCGAATGCGTGTAATATATTTATTACTTAAAATGGAATTCCGGTCGCCAAACATTAACAATGACTGAAAATTAGTTACTGTTACTGAAGTTTTTAACGACTGGGACGACATATAACGATGGGAAAATCCCCTCCCTAATCTTGGTGTAACGACTGGATTCCTTGCCATCGTTAAAAGAGTTTTTACGACGGGATCAAAATCCGGTCGTTTACCTTTAACGACGGAGGCACTAACGACCGACGACGATCGGGTTTTATCCCATCGTAATTGACTGATAACGACCGGATTTGGAGTTTTAACGACTGCATTTCCCATCGCTAAAGACCTATTTTCCTGTAGTGTCCAAGAAGAAAGATGCATGAACGGTAATGGTTGCACAGGAACCCAAATCCCCGTTGGTATACCGAACTTCCCCACTCACCTATCAAGCACCCTCGCCCACCTATCAGTCAACACCTCCATCAACATATCAGCCATCTCCACCGTCTACATATCAGCCTACTTCCCCCAGATATTCCCAACAAGCTCCTGTTTAACATACCTACAACTCTCAGCCATCTCACTTCCAATCACCCCCTGCTCGCCAAAATTTCCCGAGACCTCGACCTAACTTTGATCGCAGACCTCCTAAACAATACACTGCCATTGCTGAACCTATCGACCAGCTGTATGAAAGATTAAAAGCTACTTGTTATGTCACTCATATCCCTGCTATAACCCTTGAAAATTCATCCCAATGGGTCAATCCAAACAAGACCTGTGCATACCATTCCGGCATGAAGGGGCATACAATTGATGAATGTCGCTCATTCAAGGATAAGATCCAGTCTATGATTGATAACAAGGTCATCCAGGCAAAAGAAGTTGCTCCCAATGTTCGCAACAATCCGCTTCCAGACCATAGGGGTGTCAACATGATAGAGATAAAAGAAGATTGCGACCCAGAGGGGTCAATCGGGTTAATCATAGAAGGTGATGACCCAAAGAAGCCAGCAGTCACTCTTAATCCTATCATAGTCCAGATTTAGCCATCCGGAGACGTCGAGGTAACTGCATCAATCCCATTCAAGCTTGAAACAGCGCCCCTTGCAAACACGCATTTGTCGTTCGAGGTTGAAGTCATGCCGCCTGCTAAGGCACCCATTCCGTTTGAAGTAAAAATAGCTTCACCGATCACAGTGACGGTGTCAACCGCACCGCCTTTCAATAATAAGACCATACCTTGGGATTACACGGCTGAAGCAAGAAGGAAAAGTTAAGTCAATATAGAAGAAGCTGGTGCTGCACAGGGGATGACAAGGACCGGAGGGTCTATACACCTGAACACTTGGCAAAGTCTAGAAAGAATGCTTCCAACAGGCCACCCGTCATTGAGACAGGCCCAGATGATCTTTGGAGGAAGGTGCAGGCCAGGGAATACTCAGTCATCGATCAGCTGAACAAAACTCCAGCCCAGATATCCATTCTGTCATTGCTGCAGAATTCAGAGACACACAGGAATGCTTTGATGAAAGTGTTGAACGAAGCATATGTGCCAAATAACATAACTAGTGGAGAAATGACCAATATGGTAGGTCAAGTACTGGAGAGTCACAAGATCACTTTCCACGAGGACGAGCTGCCGCCTGAAGGGCTAAGTCATAACAAAGCACTACACATCACTGTGCAATGTGAGGACTACTTCATCACCAGGATTCTAATCAACGGGGGATCCAGCCTCAACATATGTCTGTTGACAACACTCAAGAAATTGGGCAAGGACTGCACGAGATCAAAGAAGGATCTATGAATGTAAAGGCTTTCGACGGTTCTCAGAGTCTACCATCGGTGAAATCAGNGTTGGGATGTCCGTGGATACATGCCGCTGGGGCTGTAGCATCAACATTGCATCAGGTGGTAAAATTTGAATGGAACCACCAGGAAGTGATCATCCATGGAGACAGAAGCAATCCTATCTATGGTCGCCACACCATCCCGGTGATTGAAGGTAGAAGAAGGATGGGTTGAGAAACCTACCACCACATTGAACGGGTCAATGCAGTGGATAAAGACAAATGGTGGGACAGTAAGATCGAAAGCATACTGAACTAGAGTGGATACGAGCCTGGCAGAGGACTCGGGAAAAATCTTCAGGGGATTTCCAAACCAATACAGTTGAAGCACCATGGCACCACTTTTGGGCTGGGATACAAATACACTTGGCAGGAGTACGAAGACTGGTCTCCACCATGACGCGGTACCTACTATTTATTGGAACAGCCTATATCACATTTGGAGCAGACTTTCCGGCAAGCTGATATCATATGGGGGTTAGAAGAAGAAGAAACTCTAGCAGCTTTGAAAGATCTATTCCTGGAAGACGGTGACATGGATTGTTGTTTTATTGTTGAGGAGGAGGAAGGGGAAGGCCCTACCATCCAAACTGTGAGCAATGGATCGTTTCTCAAGAATTGGACTGTCAGACCATCCAAGGCCCGATGAGTCCCGGGGTAGCAAGGCTGAACAAGCAGTGTTTATTTTATTTTGCTAATGATTTCCTTTTCCGCATTTCCATTTTTTGCATTTTCCAATAAAATTTCCAATGTTCCAAAACATTCGAAAATCACTTTTATGTTTCAACGAATCTGTATTCATTTACTATCATTTTCTCTCATTATTTTATCTTACAACATTACTATTTCCTGTCTTGATGAACCAATGACTGTGACATGCAATGAGACAATGCAACAAAAGGACAGTGATTCAGAAGAAGAAGATACCATACCCGATGAAATTATCAGAGAAGTTGAGGATTTTGAAAATAGACCTAAGTCCAATCTGGACGGAACCGAGATAGTCAACCTGGGAGATTCAGAAACTGTAAAGGAAACTCGCATCAACATTCATCTATCGCCATCAGAGAGAGTGGAATACACACAATTCTTGAAAGAGTATGAAGACATATTTGCATGGTCGTACGATGACATGACTGGTCTAAGTACATGCATTGTGGCTCACAAGTTACCCACCAATCCAATGTGCCCGCGGGTAAAGCTGAAGCTCAGAAAATCCAAGCCTGATATGAGTTTGAAAATCAAAGAGGAAGTTACCAAGCAAATCAACGCCAAGGTTCTCAGGGTAGTTGAATATCCGACATGGTTATCCAACATCGTGTCAGTGCCCAAGAAAGATGGAAAGGTTAAGGTTTGTGTCGACTATCGGGATCTCAACCGGGCCAGTTCGAAGGATGATTTACCTCTCCGAACATACACATCCTGATTGACAATTTCACCAAGCATGAGCTTCAATCGTTCGTGGATTGCTTTGCTGGTTACTATCAGATTTGGATGGACGAGGAAGATGCTGAGAAAACGGCTTTCATTACGCCGTGGGGAGTTTACTGTTATAAGATGATGTCGTTCGGCCTAAAGAATGCTGGGGCCACCTATATGAGAGCTATGACCACTATCTTCCATGATATGATGCACAAAGAAATCGAGGTGTATGTGGATGACGTCATCACCAAGTCCAAAAGAGCCACCGACCATACAATAGATTTGAGAAAGTTCTTCAACAGGATGCAAAAGTACAACTTGAAATTAAACCACGTGAAGTGTGCGTTCGTGGTTCCTGCTGGGAAATTTCTTGGGTTCATCGTCAACCGCCAAGGAGTAGAACTGGATCCATCAAAGGTCAAATACATCCAAGAATTTCCCCCGCCAAAGAACAAGAAAGATGTGATGAGTTTCCTGGGACGCCTTAACTACATCAACCGATTCATAGCCCAGTCCACAGTCATATGTGAACCGATCTTCAAGATGTTAGAGAAGGATGCTGCAACTAAATGGACCAAGGATTGTCAAAAAGCTTTCGACATAATCAAGGAGTACTTGTCAACGCCACCAGTCTTGGTCCCACTAGAGCCAGGTAGACCCTTACTACTTTACCTTGCGATATTAGATGGAGCTTTTGGCTGCGTTCTGGGGCAGAATGACAAGACATGAAGAAAGGAACAGGCTATTTATTATCTAAGTAAAAAGTTCACTACACATTAGGCACGATATTCTCTACTGGAACGTACCTACTGTGCTCTAACCTGGGTAGCCCAGAAGTTGAGGCATTACTTTTGTGCCTACACAACGTATCTCATATCAAGGATGGATCCCTTGAAATATATCTTTCAGAAGCCCATGCCCACTGGCAAACTGGCCAAATGGAAAATCCTGTTGAGTAAGTTCGACATTGTCTATGTGACTCAAAAAGCGGTCAAGGGGAAAGCACTAGCAGATCATCTTGCCGAGAATCCCGTGGGAGGAGAATACGAACCCCTGAAAATGTATTTTCCTGATGAAGAAGTGTCATTCATAGGGAAAGACATTGCAGAATCCTATAACGGGTGGAGAATGTTCTTCGACGGAGCAACCAATTTCAAAGGAGTTGGCATTGGAGCTGTCCTGATATCGGAAACAGGTCAACACTACCTGGTATCTGCCAAACTCAGATTTCCTTGTAGCAACAATATGGCAGAATATGAGGCCAGCATCTTAGGGCTCAATATGGACATTGACATGAATATCCATGAGTTGCTAGTAATTGGTGACTCAGATCTGCTAATACACCAAGTACAAGGAGAATGGGCTACCAAGAATTCCAAGATATTGCCATATCTGCACCATGTGCAGGAATTGAGGAAAAGGTTCACAAACACAGAATTTCGGCACGTCCCTAGAGTTCAGAACGAGTTTGCTGATGCATTGGACACTCTATCATCCATGATACAATACCCAGATAAGAACTTCATTGATCCTATTCCAGTAAAGATCCATAGACATCTGGCATAATGTGCCCACATTGAAGAAGAAGCAGATGAAAGACCATGGTTCCACGACATCAGGGAATACTTTTCAAAGGGAGAGTACCCAGAGCTTGCAAATCACACTCAGAAACGCACGCTCCGGAGATTGTCCAATAATTTCTTTCTCAGCGGAGGAAACCTGTACAGGAGAACTCCTGACTTGGGATTATTAAGATGTGTTGATGCAAAGGAAGCCTCCAGACTACTTGAAGAGACACATACTGGGACCTGTGGCCCGCATATGAATGGTTTTGTCTTAGCAAAGAAAATACTCAGAGTCGGTTACTTCTGGATGACCATGGAAACGGACTGCATCCAATATGTCCGAAAATGCTATCGATGTCAGGTACATGCAAATATGATAAAGGTACCCCCAAATAAGCTCAATGCAACAAGCTCGCCTTGGCCGTTCGTCGCCTGGGGAATGGACGTTATTGGACTAATCAAGCCTACAGCCTCAAATGGACATAGGTTCATCCTATTAGCTATTGATTACTTCCACAAATGGGTCGAAGCGGCATCATACAAAGCAGTGACTAAGAAGGTCGTGGCAGACTTTGTCTGTGGTTGTATCATTTGTCGGTTCGGGGTTCTGGAGTCAATCATCACTGACAACGGCTCCAATCTCAACAGTGATTTGATGAAATCCATGTGCGAGACTTTCAAAATAAGCACAAGAATTCCACAGCCTATAGACCACAGATGAATGGAGCTGTGGAAGCCGCCAACAAGAACATCAAAAAGATATTGAGAAAGATGATAGAAAAGCACAAACAGTGGCATGAAAAATTATCATTCCCCTTACTGGGATACCGCACCATAGTCCGCACATCAACCGGGGCAACTCTTTATTTACTGGTTTATGGTACGGAAGATGTTATCCCTGCCGAACTGGAGATCCCTTCCTTAAGAATCATACAAGAAGTTGAGCTCAGCGACGCAGAATGGATAAAAGGCCGCTACGAGCAGTTGGCCCTCATAGATGGGAAAAGGATGAATGCAATATGTCATGGTCAACTTTATCAGAATAGAATGTCTAGAGCCTTCAACAAGTGAGTCAAGCCAAGACAGTTCACACCGGGGCACTGGTGTTAAAGAAGATATTTCCACATCAAGACGAAGCCAAAGGGAAATTTTCTCCCAACTGGCAAGGTCCGTATATGGTTCACCGAGTATTGACAGGAGGAGCTCTCATACTTACAGAAATAGATGGAGAAGTTTGGCCAAAGCCAATCAATTCAGATGCAGTAGAATGATATTATGTGTAACTTTCTATGCTTTTCTTCAATGATGTAAACTGAACTACGCCCGACCTGATTCCCGTTTAAGAGGGGATACGTAGGCAGCCCTATGGGTTCGGTCATAATTCAATAAAAATCTCATTTCCCCCCGCAATTGGAAATTGGGGCAGAATTTTGAGAAGGACCCTCAAAATTCTGAAGTAAGTTCAGCCGATCGCAACATGAACAACGGTCAGAATCATCAACCATCTAACTGGGCCAGAATTTTGAGGAGGACCCTCAGAATTCCGTAGCATGAGTGGTTGCAATGTCTTGAACCATGTCACGGTCGTCGGTTCATCTAAATTTCTCAAAATATATTTTTACTATGTCTTTATAAAATCATGCACGTTTTCAAAATATAGCTCTGTTTAGTAAACGCTACCCCGATGACACAAACAGAATCATCAGACCAAGCAGAGCGAAGCAAGTAAAGCCAGCAGAGATACGAACCAACCTTCCCCACCTACAGATCTCACAATTTTTCTTTGGATGCAGGTTTCAAAGTCACAAACTTCAACACAGTCGCAAATTCAAAGTTTACTATCAGCATAAAAGGGCGAACATGCTCCATAGTCACAATTGTCGCAACAATCCAAATACCACAACCTATTACCATCTAAGAAATTCTACTAGCATTTGTTGTTTGTTCCTATTTGCATAAGGCCAATCATCTGCCTTCCGTCTGTATAAGGTTAAGCTCTGCCTTCATTTGCATGAGACTAAGCTCTGTCTCCATTTTTGCACGAGGTTAAGCTCTACCTCCCATTTGCATAAGGCTAATCATCTGCCTCCTATTTGCATAAGGCTAATCATCTGCCTTCGGTCTGCATAAGGCTAAGCTCTGCCTTCATTTGCATGAGACTAAGCTCTGACTCCATTTTTGCACGAGGTTAAGCTCTACCTCCCATTTGCATAAGGCTAACCGCTGCCTTCCTATCTGCATGAGGCTAAGCTCTGCCTCCTATTTACCTTTTCATCGAGACAAAGCGCTGTCTCTCAAGCACATTTTACTTCGCTTCTCTTTCGGGCTAAGCTTCGCCCTTCAACTTGTTAGACTAAGATCTGTCTTGTCAAGCATCATATTATATCATGGGCTAAAATATCCCCAACCTGTCCAAGGGCTTCATAGTTCGGAGGCACCATCTCATGGCCCGAGAACGTCATGTCATGGCCTGAGGATCTCTCTCTATTTTGCATATCATTATTCAAAGGCGTTATCGTTCGGAGGCACCATCTTCATGGCCCGAGAACATCATTTCATGGCCTACGAATCCTTCATCAAACAATTCATGGCCCAGGACATCATGGTCTGAGGACGTCATCCCTAACCGTCCGAAGACAACATTTATAGTCCAACGGGAACTTGCATCATGTTTAAATTTATGCATAGTATACGCCTGTATTGCTTGTATTTTCAGGTAACCCGGCAAGCGACGGCTACAGGAGCGATCTCGCTCCAGTTCTCCCAGCCATATCAAACCCAACCTCTCCCGTAGAACCGTTTATTCATCTAGCCCTAGATGTTGCGTCCGTTATTGTGATGACTTCACCAGTATAATTCACCTATGGATCCGGAGCTACATACAGCCTGATTCCTATAAAACCAGGGATATGTAGGCAGCTCAGAAATCAGGGTGCGACCTAAATCTCTCCAAACCGTTTCGCTCGGTCAAAATTGGCCATCATGTCTTTACCCGATAAACTCTTTCATCCTTTTCGGGTAAAGAGGGGCAGTTGTTGATACTCAATTTTTCCTCAAAATATTTTAAATGTGTATATATAGCTTCAAAATCATGTATCAATAGTAATTGATATTTTTCCACAATTTTCCTATATTTGTATTAATCTATCCAGCATTTTATTTCCAATAAATAACTAAAATTGCATTACAAATGATTTCAAAAAGCATTTATGGGTTCCATTAATTATTTTGGTCCTATTAAGACCAAATTATTTCATAATTAGTCAAATTGGCACCTTTTGGCTATAATTGCAATAACTTTGCAATTATAGCACAATCATACGATTTTATACTATTTTTATCCAGAAATTAATCATTTATATTTTTAAAATACTAAGTAATCATCTTAATTATTTTCTACGCATGTAATTTATTTTTATAATTAACATCAATTTTTTTATAAATTGTTTTAATTAATTTACATGGGGTATTTAACAGATAGCCACTTCCGTTTCATTTATAACCTAATTAGATCAGACCCAAGTCTGATTAAAACGGCCCAAACACCCAGGCCCAATACATTTATCCTACCCAACCTAATACCCCACTTCAATCCTGACCGTTGATCACGCAGATCAACGGTCCGGATTTAACCTTTCCTTAATTAATCCAAACGACCCCCTCCCAAACCCTCACATCTCTCATTTACCTCATCTTCTATCCGCCGTCATCCCCTTCCCCTTCTCTCTCAAATCCGCTCTGCATCAAACCCCTAATCCTCTCTCCATTCTCTGGTTCGCCGATAACAATGGCGGTTCCCTACCCCCTAGCCTCTATGGCTTCTCTCTATGGCTCGATTTTTGCATCCCTGAGGTCCTCCAGGTACGGGTTGGTTATTCATCTGCCCCCGGGGTCCGTTCTCACATCCCATGGCTTTCATGTCATTCTCAGGCCGTCCATGACCATCTGAGTAAGATCCTCCCATCTCCGGCTAGAACCTGTGGTTTCTAAGCCGACTCTCTCTCTCTCTCTTTGGGTTCTCTCTCTGAAACCCTAATTTTAACACTGGATTTCTTAGATCTGCAATAGATCTGGGTATATTCCGAGTTATTTTGCTGTTTTCTTAAAGATTTTTCGATTTTCCTAAAGCATCTCTTCATCTTCAAACTGGGGTTTCTTAACCCCTTTTCCAAAAATGATTCTTCTTCTGACTTTAGTGTTATTATGTGATTTTCACTGTGTTTAAATGATTTGTTTAAATTTTTCCTTCATCTGATTTTATTATGTTGAAAACCCTAAGTTTCTTGGTTTAATCTTTGGGTTCTGAGTTTATCTTTACTGTTCGTTCTTTCAAACTTGTTTGCATATTTGATTCTCATGAATCTGCTTCGACTAATCTGAGTATTTTTGTGATTTTCACCCTGTTTAACTTACTAGGGTTTCTGATTCTGCCTATTTATGCCTATTATGTGCTTACCTCGCTTACTCTCAGAGGTTTATGTTTATCAGTACTATACTCCAGTTTGAATTCCTGATTATATATGATCTTTACTTTACCATGTCTATTAGGGTTCTAATTCTTGCCTTCTGCCTTGATTATCATGTGTTTATTCTATACAATTTGTGTTGATTCCCCCTAATCTATTTCCTATTTAAACGCTTGATTCCCTGTGATTGATACCTTTCACTAATCCCTTATGATGATTTCCCTGCTGATTTTTCGACCTTAGCTTATTTCTTGCCTTATTTTATAGTTGACTATGCTGTCAAATTAATTCTTATGTTATTTCCTTAATTAGAATCCTCTGAACCTAGCCTCAATTACATGTTCTATACTGGTACTGTGCTGAAATTATTTCCTTATTGTGTTATATTCCAGTCATATGGTATTTTTCCTTATTTATTGCATGTCTATTACCGTTCAAAGTTAACTCCTTAATTGAAGGGAGTACTTATATTGATCTTATGTTGATTGATTTTGATTCCCCAATCACTGCCTGACTTTGATTGTTACCTTATCCTACCTAGTTTCAAATTACTATATATGCTCTCTCTCGTTGACACTAAACAGACACGAACACATTAGTTCAAACTCTATCTCCTACACTCAAAGATTTCTGCTCTCTTTTCGTGTCACTTACTATTATTCAGAGTTAGCCGACTGCAAGCCAAGGCTAACTATTTTGCTCTCCTGCCCCTTCACCTTTGTGTTTATTGTCCCTTTACTGTTATGTTCTGATTTTCAATTTAAGTCTCAAAACCAATATGTTCCTTTTACTGCCTCAGTTTATCATGTTCCTGATTTTTTTCTATCTATTGTTTTGCTGTTCAACATGTAATTGACCTCTTTGCATCATTGCTTCATCTAGTATGCTAATGTCTTACCTCTTTAGGATTAGCATGTTCTTATAAACCTGTAATCAGATTCAATATGACTCAATTATGTTTTGATGTTTGTGTACTAGTAGCCTAGTTCTGGTAAGCCTTATTAATTTGTTACCCTAAGTTGCCCTGATGTTATGCTCAATCATGTTTAGTGCTTCTATGTCCTCACTGCTGCTATGAAATCCTATACTATGTCATCTCCCAATCCCATGAACCTCCTAAGCACTTCTGAGTCTGTGACTATGTTCTAATTAGCATTCCTGAATTCATGTCTCACTATTTACACTATTAGCTACCCCTTAATTGCAAGAGACTTATGTTTATTATATGTGTATTATGTGTCCCCAGTCCCCAATTATCCATGTGTGAAGGGTTGTTATTTGAGTATTGCTGAACCTATTTGTCTTTGTGTTTGATCTGTTGTTCGTTTGATTTCACCACTCTTATCAAAATTATTTTACTACTAAACAACTCTCGTATTTTATAAAACTACTGCAACTGAATCCTTTCTTTCAACTACTGCTTTCCTATTAAACCCTTTTCAAAACTATGTCAAGCACTCACTCTCTACTTTTAGGTCCTTAGGTTCTGCCCCTCCGGTGTATGACTGCCTTGGGATTCCTGTGAGATCCCTCTGAACTCTGATGCACTGGGGTTGACCCTTCTACACTGCACTTACTCAATTATGATTATGAAATCTGGGTGTGAGCACTGCCCGGGATCCCTTGAGGTCCTTAGGGAACTCTGACACACCCGGATATGAGAAAGGCTATGAAACATTTGGGCACTTGAGGTTCTGGGAATCTGGGCATGTTTTCAGGCTCCCTATAGTTTAACTTCTTCTTTTCCTTTATCTATTTATGTAATTTATTCAGCTGGTCTCTAATAATTATTGTAAATGAATACTGGGGGATGGCTAATGAAATAGGGGGATAGCTATATGATCTTATCAATGCCACTGGGTAGAAATCATGCCTTAGGCTTTACATTCCCTATATCTGCATTAGAATCCATGCTTAGGACTAACATGTTCATTCAAACCATGCCAAACATAGATATCACGTCTTTAAGGCTTTCATGTTTACTGCTTTAACGTACAACATGTCCTTAATTTATGCTCATGCCTACCACTTAGAAATCCTGCTCCTAGGGTGATAAAATTAATACTCCTGTGCATTCAAAATATGTCCAAATCATCCTGTAACTCTTTTTGCATTTTAGAAATCATGTTTTAGGAATCCTGTGCATCCTAAAATTATGTCTTAGCCATCCTGCATTTATATGTGCATATTAGATACCATGCTCTAGGATTTCGTCTACATTTACTTAACTACGCCTAGTTTAAACTACTGAATCATGAAAAGGTATAAGATAGCCTCACATATGATCATCATGTCTGCTCTTAATAGAAATTGGTAACGATCTCTACATTCTCAGATTTACATCATTTAGAACAACATGTTTTAAGTAAAACAACCTCTGAACTGTCTAATAGTTCTGGTAGTTACTATGCACAACCCCACGCCTAGGAAAGCCTTAGGTAATCAATCTCTTAAAAAGATGAATATTGTTTTGATTGCGTTTACTGTCTAAAGGCTAACAAGTTTTAAAATCAGTAGGCAAACAGATTAGGTCCTTGCTATTGAGTTTATAAACAAGCTGCATACTTCTGTGCATTGACATTCAGTTAGATATCCTGTCTTAGGATTCTGTCTAATAAAACTGCCTCTTGTTTATGTTTGAGACGTGCTGCTTGTGTGCATTATCTGTGGAGGTAAATCTGAGCCTCTTAACTGTTTTTCATGCATTTATTTGTAAAGTCCTATTTATTGTTTCCTGTCGCTTAGAATTTTATCCTTTTAACCTTAGGGGTTTTGTCTAGAACTGCCTATATTTAGAGGTTCTAATTTCCTCCAGGGCCATTAAGAAGGGACAGATAACAACACGCATAGAGGTCGTTAAATAAACTCGCTTAATAACCACTAAGGGGAGGGAAGGGCTGACATGGATATGATATCTGGTGCGCTAATGCCACGTGTAGCCCCTCTTCTGAGAAGTGATTACCGGGCATTGTACTGATGTGATCCTATAGGATAAACAACCTAGGACNGGGCTGGCCCTTCTACACTGCACTTACTCAATTATGGTTATGAAATCTGGGTGTGAGCACTGCCCGGGATCCCTTGAGGTCCTTAGGGAACTCTGACACACCCGGATATGAGAAAGGCTATGAAACATTTGGGCACTTGAGGTTCTGGGAATCTGGGCATGTTTTCAGGCTCCCTATAGTTTAACTTCTTCTTTTCCTTTATCTATTTATGTAATTTATTCAGCTGGTCTCTAATAATTATTGTAAATGAATACTGGGGGATGGCTAATGAAATAGGGGGATAGCTATATGATCTTATCAATGCCACTGGGTAGAAATCATGCCTTAGGCTTTACATTCCCTATATCTGCATTAGAATCCATGCTTAGGACTAACATGTTCATTCAAACCATGCCAAACATAGATATCACGTCTTTAAGGCTTTCATGTTTACTGCTTTAACGTACAACATGTCCTTAATTTATGCTCATGCCTACCACTTAGAAATCCTGCTCCTAGGGTGATAAAATTAATACTCCTGTGCATTCAAAATATGTCCAAATCATCCTGTAACTCTTTTTGCATTTTAGAAATCATGTTTTAGGAATCCTGTGCATCCTAAAATTATGTCTTAGCCATCCTGCATTTATATGTGCATATTAGATACCATGCTCTAGGATTTCGTCTACATTTACTTAACTACGCCTAGTTTAAACTACTGAATCATGAAAAGGTATAAGATAGCCTCACATATGATCATCATGTCTGCTCTTAATAGAAATTGGTAACGATCTCTACATTCTCAGATTTACATCATTTAGAACAACATGTTTTAAGTAAAACAACCTCTGAACTGTCTAATAGTTCTGGTAGTTACTATGCACAACCCCACGCCTAGGAAAGCCTTAGGTAATCAATCTCTTAAAAAGATGAATATTGTTTTGATTGCGTTTACTGTCTAAAGGCTAACAAGTTTTAAAATCAGTAGGCAAACAGATTAGGTCCTTGCTATTGAGTTTATAAACAAGCTGCATACTTCTGTGCATTGACATTCAGTTAGATATCCTGTCTTAGGATTCTGTCTAATAAAACTGCCTCTTGTTTATGTTTGAGACGTGCTGCTTGTGTGCATTATCTGTGGAGGTAAATCTGAGCCTCTTAACTGTTTTTCATGCATTTATTTGTAAAGTCCTATTTATTGTTTCCTGTCGCTTAGAATTTTATCCTTTTAACCTTAGGGGTTTTGTCTAGAACTGCCTATATTTAGAGGTTCTAATTTCCTCCAGGGCCATTAAGAAGGGACAGATAACAACACGCATAGAGGTCGTTAAATAAACTCGCTTAATAACCACTAAGGGGAGGGAAGGGCTGACATGGATATGATATCTGGTGCGCTAATGCCACGTGTAGCCCCTCTTCTGAGAAGTGATTACCGGGCATTGTACTGATGTGATCCTATAGGATAAACAACCTAGGACCCCCCCATCCCTTACACATGTGTGCTTAGATTGTAAAACCTCCAGAATTTTGTATATGTGCTTAGACTTTAAATCTTTTAAACTTAAGCACATATGTGTGCTTGGATTGCAAATCTTCTCAAAACCTTCATCTATTTACTTATGTGTTTATTGCTTATATGCTATCTGTCCACAAAGTTTGTTTGGGCCGGGAACCACAGTTGTGGACTTCGAGGGGTGCCTAACACCTTCCCCTTGAAGTAATTTCAAGCCCTTACCCTATCTCTGGTTATCTAATATGTGTTTGTAAATAACCTTTAGTAGGTGCCCTAATGCACACTAAAAATCGTTAGGTGACGACTCTTCAATTCCTTATCCCTTTCCCAAAAGATAACGAGTTGTCCCAATAATGTCGAATACCCTGACCGATCCGAAAGGGGAGGAAAGAGGGGGTGCGGCAGTACGCACCCAACAAGATGAGAGAATGGGTTAGGGATTGGAAGAGAAACTGAAAACTGGAGGAAAAGAAATCACAAGAAGTGAAGAAAGAGCACAAAGAAAGAGTTAAGAGCTTGAGCAAAAAAAAGACGATAAAAATTTCAAATAAGAAACCCTTTCCCTATTTATAAGGTTGAGTGTTATCAAAATCGAGGCCAAATAGCCGCCAATGGCACCGAAATCGAAGCACCAACTGTATAGACCCTGCATTGGGAAGACGCATTATGATGACGTGCGTGGCAGTGACGACACCTGATGTCACCTACACCAATCACAGCTTTGCCGAGAATCAATAACCTGGCTTCGATCAATCCAACAGTCACAACCAAATTTCTCTCACAACGAGCACAGTGTAATCCGCTCATCGAGGACGTGGGAGCCACGACCTTAATAAGCGGAGGGACTAACTGTATTGGTCGAAATTTGGATCAAACCTAATGGCCTCGTTGGTCATGGTTGAAGGCTAAGTCGGCCAAGGCTTGGTGGCAAAGAGCCCCCTTTTTAGAAGCCAACGTCTGGTCGAGTAGATAAATAGACGTTGACGGTAGGATAAGTTAGGATCAGGAAGAGAGAATATTCTACTAGAATATTCTTTGGTTGTACTTTCTTAGAGTTTGGAAAGAATGTTCCCTATATATAGGAAAGAGGAAAAAGGACAAAGGGGGATCAAAAACCTTCAGGAAAAAACACATCTGTAACATTGACTGTTGAGAATATACAAAACATGTCTTTTCTATTGATTCTTGAGTTGAGAGATACCTTTGACGTCCACAAGATCCAAGAATCTTGTATTCATTCACGTTTGCTGGCAACTACACTGCAGACGAAGAATTGACTGACCCTAGTCATCCAATATTTAGGTGACATATCTTCCTTTATTACATTTATTGCCATTGCATGCATTTAATGCACATAATTCCTTGAGAAGTCAATAGCAATCATCATACACGTTGTTAACTTGCATTTAGTGTTGCGGCGCATAAACTCACTCCATTCATCACCAAACTCGCAGATCTAACAGTCATTAAACTTAACTAGGATTAGCCTTTCATTTCATTCCTCGATTCGTTCAAAGAAAAGATTGACACATTTTTAGCAAAACATAAACTTTAGTAGATTACTTACTACTTCCATTATATTAACAATTGTAGTTATAAGTATTTACTTGGTTACTTTATACTTATATGACTTAATTGGTATACATATTCTTTATATTATCCCATTGTTTTCTATTCACTTGCTAGTTATACTTGAATTATATTGTAATACAAAACATATTTACACGATAAATTAATAATAGAAGGATTCTTATCCCATATATAAAACCAGATATGTTAGTATGATTTATTTCCATATACGATCAACTAAACATTATATTATCTAAGTACGATATTATTTTGAGATTAATCACTCCAAAAGGACCCTTTAATACGTAGAGTCTAAAGTCAACAAATTAATAGGAGGGAGAAAATCAAAAAATCTTTTAGCAAAAGACAACTCGACACAAATAAGGAATACAAAAGACAGGAGGGGTGGAGTTGGAGGAGGGGGTAAGGGGGAGAGAAGAAAAACAGTTCAAAAATCTCCCGGCCGATTAAACCAAAAGTCTCCTCTCTGTATATATACTTTTTCAACGGACACCACAGAGAGGAAAAACTTTCTCTGCACAACGGAGAAGAAAATTCTTTACGTTTTCCTCAAACTTTAATCTAAATCAATTCTCATAACGGATACCCCACCCGACCCGGAACACTGAGACTCAACATCTTCTCTCACCGGCGTTCTCTTCGCCGCCGGCGAGATATGGCCGTTGCGCCACAGCCGTATCGCGTTGATTTATGTAGAATTTTATTTCGTCTTCGATCTGTTATTTCTCGAAACCCTACCTGAAGAGGAAAAACATTCTCGAATCTCGAACATTCTAGAATATTATTTGACTAATTGGACTTACGATAATGGCCTCGGGAGGGAAAGGAATGTTGGAGAAGGGAAAGAGATGTTTGAAAATTGTATATTTCATGGTGGCGATGTTAGCGTCCCTGTTGGTACTATCGGCGCCACTGCTTGTGGCAATAGGGGATGTATTGGTACCAAGTGTGTTGATTTCGAGCTTCACGTGCGTGAAATGTTACAGTTTCAAAGAGCATTTGCGTAGATATGCTTTCAAAAGCTCCTTGACGGACATTCCTCTCGTTTCTGTCATGAGATCTCTCATCATCACCTGTATGTCATTATTTTGTCTGTTTTCTTTTCCATCTTCAACATTGTATTCTGCTTATTTGTTGTTCTCTGATTAAATAATGATATTGAGGGTTGAATAGTGGATTCTAATTAGTTTGTGTTCGTGTTGTTGTGTTCTTCTGATTAATGCATGCTTCATGTAATTCTAACTGTCGGTTTTAGATTAAAGCTTGCGTTCAATCTGCATCTGATTTTATGTTCAACTTGCTTATGTTTTTGTGTGATCTCGACTATTCCACCGGTACCTGCAACCTCCCACTAACACAGGTACTAGGTAACTCTGCCTACCAAGGCTTGGCCGGGTATTTGTGGATGGATGTTACTTGGAGCTTGATGTTGGAGTTTGGCTTTGCATCGTGTGGTTCCCTGATGTAACATCTTAAATTTGGTGCTGAATATCTAAGGCCTTTTCATGATGCCTCTTTAGATGATTTCTTTTTTCCTTTTGATATGGTAAACCTCAGCAACACCCTCCTGTGAACCGACTTCCCTACCTAGGAGTCCAACAGTGGCCTTTCCTGTTTTGATCCAGGGTGACTCGTGGTTGAGGGTCCTTACCACTAGGCTATCTCCCCATTATCATGTGTTCGGATGACTGAGTTATATTAGTTTCACCTTGGCTTGAGCTTGTTCTTCTGAGGTTTAATGATTTGTCAAGTTTAGCCTTTTAACTAAAATGGGTAGATGGGGTGATCTGAATTCAAAGTCTTTTGACAACTTTTTTGTGCGTCTATTATCTGACTACTGTTTGCTACAAGATTAATCCATGTTAGTCCTTGGTGATAGGTGTTTATTCTTTGTGCGACGGCCCTGCACTTTCACATGGACCGTACCTTGCAACGGTTACATTCTGTTCCATCATTTCCGTGATTCTTCTTTCTATCAAGGCTTGTGTTTTCTCTGTCAATTCATACCTGGAGATTGAAGCTTCATCTTCTATCTCGAGGCAAAAGCTTCATTTGAAAAAGTCATGGGGGATGCCCGTGTTGTTTCTTTCTTCGGTAGTCTTTGCTCTTGGACATACTGTAATTGCCTACAGAACAAGCTGTCGTGCAAGGAGGAAGCTTTTGTTTCACCGAGTTGACCCAGAAGCTGTAAGCTAATATATGTCCTCTGTTTTGTATCTTTTGCTCTTCTTGGATGTGTTTCCCTCATTTATACTGTGGCCCGATTGGAAAACAATTCTGTAATTTTCATAAAGTGAGCATGCTCTTTTCCTGACTAAGGTATGAGTAATGGTTATATATCGATTTACAATTTAAGTGCATATTTTCCTAGGAAATTTAGATCTTAGATATTATTTATGTAGTTTGTTTTCTTGATTTATTAATAACCTTTTTGCAAGAAGATACAGTTTACGAGAACCTATAAGTTTTTGACAATTGGTTTCCTCTATAATTACAGGTCCTTCCTTGCAAAGTTGTTTTCTCTGCATACAATAAGGTACCACGATCTCCAATTCCTGCGAGTAAAACTAGAACTGAGAGTGAAATGAGGAGAAAGCTTGCAGGATCAGCTCATGAGGAGGGGGAAATCCCTGCTATATTGCTTGCTGATGTTGACAGCTCATTCATTTCTTGTCTTGGGCTCTCTCTTCATTACAAACTTTGCTTGCCTGGCTCACCTTACCGTTCTTTATCCTCCACAACTTCTTCTGCTAGTCCGTTGCATGTTTTGTCAAAAAGTGATTATCGTATTCGGAGGAGCTACAGTAGTCAATTTCATACCAACTCTCTCTATGTACCTCTTTTAGATGTGTCTCCAACTTCCCCAGTCCTGTCTGGAGAAATCCCTAGTTTCAGCCTAGATGAAACTGGTGATGAAGATGAAATTGGTAAGTTGGGGTCTTCACCCCCAATACGAGATGTAGAAGGAAATAATCAGTTTGGAATTGTTCTAGTTCATGGTTTTGGAGGTGGGGTTTTCTCTTGGAGAAATGTGATGGGTGAGCTAGCTCAACAGGTAGGTTGTGCAGTCACTGCCTTTGACAGGCCAGGGTGGGGATTGACATCTAGGCCACGTCAGAGAGACTGGGAGGAAAATCAATTGCCTAATCCGTACAGGATCGATAGTCAGGTATTCTCATGCTTTTGATTGTATGTTCTAATGAAGCTTCTTGTCATATTTAGCATGAAAACCACACAAAAGAGATGAAAGCAAGAGTGTTAAGTAGCAAGAGCCAGAAAGTGAGAAATTTTCTGGGTTTCTTGATTTGAACTGTCCTGATTTTTACTTTTCAGGTTGACCTGCTCCTCTCTTTCTGTTCGGATATGGGTTTTACTTCAGTTATACTTGTTGGTCATGACGATGGTGGATTGCTTGCTCTGAAGGCTGCACAAAGAGTTCAGTCATCCGCAAATTCGATTAATGTGAGTTGAGTTCTTTTTTTATATGTGAATTAATGTGAGTGACTTGCGATCGTGCTTTCTTCTTGGCATGTACCTTTATGTGCATTACTGTTATCGGAACTGCATGAACTGAAAACTTTATGAAGCCATGATTCAATAATAAGAAAATGTCAGCCCCGATTTTTGCTCGAGCAATTTCAGTTCCCGTAGTGAGTTGCACACCTATATATTGTGCTATTCTATTAGACAAAGCACTCTAGAATCAGTTTTAAATTCAAATTATATATTGTGCTATTCTATTAGACAAAGCACTCTAGAATCAGTTTTAAATTCAAATTGCTGGTAAATGATGTTCACCTCCTTTGCGTGTTGTTCCTGAGTGATATTTATCTTCTTGTATTTTTTGCCTTCTAGGTCCATATCAAGGGGATTGTGTTATTGGGTGTTAGCCTGTCAAGAGAACTGGTTCCAGCCTTTGCAAGGATATTACTGCGTACTTCTCTTGGAAAAAAGCACTTGGTGCGTCCACTATTGCGAACAGAAATTACTCAAGTTGTTAATAGACGTGCATGGTATGATGCCACCAAGTTGACAACGGAAGTTTTGGGCCTATACAAGGTATATAATGTGTTCTAGCTATTGGTTTATTGATACTGGATTATAACTGCTCTTTCTGGAATAAAAATGACACTGTCAGGAATGGTTTTAATGCGCTCCATTTAGATTCTCCCCAGTTGGACAGTTTGAATTTCAGAGTTGTGAACTGGACAGGATTCTTTTCTGTGCTACTGTTTTGGATAGATGAATTTTTATTGGGCAAAATAATTAACAAGAAGAAAGAGAAGACATTGAAAGGCAGGGAGACTCACTACTTGGTAGAGTCCGTAAAGCTTCTATGCTTTCTTAACTGGATTCTGTAATATATGTACCTAGAGTTGAAAATTCATCAATTTATCTTTTGTTGAAACATTTATAGCTGGATCAATATCCAGGATAAATTTGTCTCCACTTGTTTTCTTACTTTAAATACTCAATGTCAAGTCCCGTCGGTCTGACATTTTCACTCTAGATATTAATAGATTATGATATGATCATGATACCATGCTTTTTGCTTGTATGTGTAATCAGGCACCATTATGCGTTGAAGGATGGGATGAAGCACTCCATGAGATAGGAAAACATTCATCTGAAACAGTCCTCTCACCAGAAAATGCGGCACAACTGCTAAAAACAGTTGAAAGTTTACCACTTCTGGTGATTGGAGGTGCTGAAGATGCACTTGTACCTATAAAATCTGTTCAAATAATGGCATCAAAACTTGTAAATTCTGTGAGTTCTCCCTCTCTCATGATGCTTGATCTTTGTAGTACTAGTCTAGTTTATATTATCTTCTAGCTTGTATGGTATAGAGGTATGGAATGCCTAGTTCTTCTTAGATTTTATGTTTTGTGTTTTATGAATTTACAGGTGTTTCCTTCTCGATTTAAAAACATATGTTTTCCCTTACCTCATACTACCCGTTTTATGCAACATATTTTTTCTGATGGGAAACCTGTTGAATTAATTTCAAAAGCTGAAATCTTTTCCTCTAGGCATATTTTTTTTAAAAAATTTACTCAATTTGATAACATTTTGTACCGTAATTGATAAAATTTACTCACTGGGCATGTTGTTGATGATGACATTTTGAACTGTGTGGGCTGAAAACTGAACTATTAAAATGTTAGTTTAGTATATCATTCTTGGTGATAAAAAGCTTGTTTAGTTCTCTGTGGTAATTGAATAGTGATTTTCTTATCTTTGTTGTATTGATTTCCATTATAGAAGCCCAATTCTTTTAGATAGATCAATAAGTTATTATCTCCATCCTAATTAATTAGTAATTGTTTTTTAATAACAAAAAAAGAGCTCAATATCAAAAGCTTTCATTAGTATGAGAATCTTGCCTCCTGTCCTTATGATGGGATTCCGGAGTTGATTCTTAAATATGAAAATTAGGAAAATCTCTGGGAAACAATATTATAACACTATGTAGAAGGAAATAAAAGTATCATGGATTGAGTTTTTGACTCTAAGCAATAAAAATTGTTGCTTTAAAGCCATAGTATAACTATTGATGCACAAAGCAATAAATTAGACTAGTTAACAACTTTTGTGAATGCTTATCTCTTAAAGATGGTTTCTGAGATCCCATTTTGTTCAAGTAAAAGAACTTTTTGGTTCTAATGTCAAAATAAAAGGTCGAAGACACAATATTGACATTCTACGGAAAAAATGTTTTGAAAATGAAAAGGTTTTGGACGGGTCAGCTGCCATAGCACTAGAAGAAGACACAGATGAGTTTTAATAAAGAAGAAAATTTTTTTGATGAAGAAGACACAGATGAGTTTTAAAAGGATTGTATTTGAAACATCCTTCATATAAAGAATGTACATTTACTAGGTCTCCACATGGAATCCCTACTAGTCATCTCAGGCAAATAAAAGAAAAGGAAACTACTTTTCAGATTTTCTGTACACAAATGGCACTGTTCGGAAAGTGAAAAAGAATCATTTGTATTACAGCTTTATTACTTGTAATTTCACGTTATGTCTCAAATGCATATGTTTAATATTGGAGTTTTGCTACATGTATACTTGTGTTACTACTTAAGTTTAATGTTTTGGTGCATGTTACAAAGAAGTATTCAAACTTACAACCTTTGGAATAGAAACTACATTGATTCTGCTCAACCCCTTTTTCCCTATTTTGGAGTCAGAAAGAACTTTTTAATTGGAAGTGCAAGTTCTGGAAAAAATACATATTTTATGCTGTGCATGTGCATTAACTGCAAATTTGAAGCTTATTTCTGCAAATCTGACAATGATCTCAACTTACAGAGACTGGTCGCCATATCTGGCTGTGGACATCTTCCACATGAGGAGTGTCCCAAAGCATTGCTAGCAGCCATGTTGCCATTCATCAATAGAATTTTAGTGGAACCACAACTGCAACATTAATAGGGCGCTCTATGTCAAGTCGCAAGTATTTATTCAACTGAGCTTTTTCCCAATTTTTCATATATCTTTTGTAATTTTTCTTTTCTAAATTTACTCAAAAGGTAGAGTAAGTCCATCTTTCCTTTTGGTAGCATTGATTGTGAATTTGCAGCTTGAGTGTTAGAGCAGTTTCAATTGTATCTTTTTTCCTCCCTCCTTTCTTCTTATTTTTGTTTTGCAGATTCTTATGCCCGGTTTTGGTTTCTGTTATTCACCACATAAAGAGTGGAGATAACATCTGTGTACAATTATTTTTTCATCAGAACAGTGTAGCAGATTTCCTGCTTCTTTCTTGAAAACCCTGAGGAACTTGAATGGTTGACTATAAGAATGTCAATTCTTTTTTGTCACACTTCTTTCTGTTTGTACGTGCTTGTCATCGAGAATATGCACTGATATATTTGGTTGTAAACAATAAACTAATAGGGCGTTCTGCTATTTTGGTCGTGGAGTCGTGGTTAATTCTGTTGTAAACATCAACTACATATGATTATGCTTTTTGCATGATTTCTGAACTTCCCTCGAGAATATTTCATTTGTAAGGTCCTTTTGAGTATAGGAGTTGAGAATTCTCAATTCATAGCAACTAACCTTTACTGCGTTTTGACAATGGAGATGGATTAAGTTTATGGAACTTTGGTAATTAAGTGACTGATTCTTAAAATCACAGGGAGGTTAGTTTTACAAATCAAAACCTGGAGAGAGCTAGGTCTCTGAAATTATCCCCAAGGAATTGCAACTTATAATATTTTTCATTATATTTTTGGATATATCTCAAAAGATTTTGTTTAGTTTGACCGGACTCTTATAACTGGTGAAATTTACTCTCAATAAGTGGAAAGTGCTGAACAAATTGGGATAGTAAATCTGCTTGAGTTTACCACCAAAATGCATAAATGGGTGAATTTCATTCAGCATTACTAAGAGAGCACCCGTAAACATGTTTCTGAGAATCTGAGTCTAATCTTTTTTTTTTGAATTTTCCTTCCAATTACTTGGAGACGACTTATTAATTCAGAAATATAAATAATTAAGGACCCACTAATTAAGTAGTACGAACGGCAAAATCCTCCTAGGTAAGTTTTTTTTTTTTTTTTTTTTTTTTTTTTTTTTTAATTTAAAAAACGTGCTGTACTTTTGAACTTGGAATGAATATACAAATTAGGACATCACAGTCGCCTTTTTTTCTTCTTTTGAAAAAGAAACCAATCTTTTTATTAAAGAAATTCAAAGGAGTACGCATGTCCTAACAAAATTCATATACTCCTGAGAATTTGGAAGAAAGAATGATTGGAAAATATAAAAAGAAAATAAAGAACAGATGGTTGAGATTTGATCTCCCCAATTAACGAAATGAAGGAACACATACTATGCTGAACCAAAAAGGTTACTATTTCATTTGATTATTCGAAATTTATAGGTACAAGTAAAATGCGACAAAGTAACAAGTAATACATAATTTCAACTCTCTTGCTTCTGTAACATAGCAAAAGTAACACATCAACTATTGTATTACAACGAATAACATCTCAATATTCCGTCAATATGCATAAAACTTAAACTCAATCAATAATTATCAAGCTCAATTAATTAAAAAAAAAACCTATGGATGGCGGGGATTGCGAACTCCAACCAATCTCACATCATCAACCACAGGACCACACAAAGAGCCAGAGTTGTCACTCTTCATATGATAATATGTACTCAAAAACCTCACTCTTGTACGTGGGGAAATTGCTGTGAACCTAAGCCTAGCCCTCTTAAATCCACCTTTGCCTTTGGATTCATAAGGGAATTGCATAGTAATTTTCCCAGCAAATGCCTCTACAAGCATAGATCCTTCACAAGAATTGCTTGCATCTCCAATTGAGAAAATAAGATCATATACTTTTCCAGGTCTAGTCCTCACTACTTGTGCTATGGCACTCTCTCTTCCGGCCACGAGCTCGATGGCGCGCTTGCCCTCGGGCACGGTGAAGTGTTCAGCGTCAATGTATTTTACTGCTTTAAGAGATTCAATCATCCATCCGAGCAATGGAGAATGGTCATCTTCAATGTTGGGTGGAATTAGAACACCCCATGTTGTGTTAGGAAATATATATGGACCCTCCTCAAAGTTTCCATTCTTCAACATGTTGCCTGCATCCATACATATGATCAATATGTTAGTAATATGACATCATGGTACGACAACAACAAATCCAGTTTAATCTCACGAGTGGGGTCTCAGTGTGTACGCAACGTTACTCCTATCTTGTGAAGATAGAAAGGTTATTTCTGATATCATAGTGAAAGTATACCTTCCATTTTCTATTTTTAGAATTGACACTATTATATATCATCATACTAATAGCAAATATAAACACATATATTGTCACGTATTTCTTGAAATTTTAAATTATATGACACTAGAAGAGTAAAAGAAGCTTACATTATCAGTGTATATTAACTGAATATAGCAAGTAGTTGGTTATTATTATGTTTTCTGCATTACTATACCAGACTTGTTGGGCAAAGTAATTGTTTGATGGTATAGGTTAACTTAACCTGATAATATAAATTAAAGATCTATAACTTAATCAGAGTAATTAAACTAGTGATTTGTGAAGGATATAAATTATTTTACATCCACTGATAGTGCGAATGGATTTTTACACAATCAGTGCGTAGTTTAACATATTGTAAAAAAAATATTTTCCTTATTTTTCGGGGTACTAACTCCACCCATGGTCATGAGTTTTACCTTTAAAGTGACTTAATGCGGCAAAAAGATTATTTCAGTCATAGAAGTTAAATCCACTAGAAAAAGAATATAGATAAGCGCTTTTTTCATTCTCAGACCGCCCCAAAAATTATTTATATTTGATAGCCGAAAAAGTTTATAAAATTTGTATAATTTTTTATATAACATACAAAATGCATATATATACAGCTATACAGTGTCATTCTCCCCTTAAATAACTTGTTATACCCCAATTTAAGTTACACTAAACAACTATAGATATGACTTTAATCCTTTTCTACGGGGACAGCCAAGTACTCGAGTTCAAACTAAAATAAGAGCTACTCCTTCAGTCTCACATTATCAGTTGTGGTTACTAAAAATAATTGTCTCAAATTATTTATTATTGTAGAAATTCAAGATAAATTACTTATTTTTTGCGTTTTTTACACTCAGTAATAATTATTCTTGAAAATGAAGATAATACAAAATAGAACAAATATTCAATGAAAAGAGATTTTATCTTAAGACATAAATAAGGTAAAAATAATCTAATTTATTTTCTAATTAATATTTTTTAGGGGGCGTATAAAAAAAAAAAAAAAAAAGTACGAAAGATAATATGAGATTAATCGTACCTTTTGGTCTTTTAGGTGTTTTCAAAGCCTTGAGAGCAACGAAATCAATGAGTGGGCCACAAGCTGGGTCCTTTTCCACCGCTGGATTATGAATCATAACATCAATTTCATTAGCCTCAGCCAAGAAACCCCAAGAATACGAATCCCAACCATCAGAACTATACATAGTTTGCATAGGCAGCATTCCCCAATCATTGGGCTCAGAATTAGGCGATACAGATACGTTGAGTTTCTCTTCTTGAGCACAAGTCCTGGCAAATACAAAAGAAAGGGAATAGAAAACTCCTTTTCTTACTTTTACTTTGGTCTTAATTGAAGCATCTTCCCCAAGTCTAACTGCGTAATCTCCTACTGGCACTGGGAGTAACATGTCACCTTGTGTTTGGCCTGATTTAATGTACTCTACGTAACCTGATATTTCCCAGTTTGGAATAGCGTGACGGTCTACCACTTTTGTGCCTTTCATTTGCGATGCTTTTGGACCTAGCTCGAAGTTGCCGTTTGGTAATATTCCTGATCAAATAAACAAGAAAATCAATTATTCTTACATATATAGAATGTTAACCACAATGGCCGTGCGTGCCAGGATTTTTATCAGGGGGAGTCAAAATATAAATAAATAAACTCACCAAAAAGTTAAAGGGTGTCATTATATAGTATATATATACATATTTCAAAAATATTACCAAGCTAAATAGTGTAATTTTCCTGACAAAAAAGTGTCGGTTGACACCCCTTGCGTGCATGTGGCTTCGTCACTGGTTAACCATCTTACAGCCCGGTACACAAGGCATACTCGCGTTCAGTTCACATAGAGTCTAGAAAAGGACTGCATCCCAAGGTAGTATGTGATGTAGACAAACTACCCTAATACAAACATTAATAATCGTTGCTTACAGGGCTCGAACCCGTGATCAATATATAATTTCGTATACGATTCGCGACTTTTAGCTCTGTGACAGACTTGATCGTGTAAGAAAATTTACACCAGTGTACGTCAAACTATAGTACTTATTCTCAAAAAGCATGTAATCTAACCACTAGTGTAGATCTTGTATCAACTCGAGGGATCTAAGTTTACATGGATTTAGTAAAGTAATTTTTAAGTGGGGAAAAAGAGCATGTCCTGTTGGTACAACCATCATATTCTCTTTAATTATAATAATCACATGAAAAAAGCAAGAGTAGAACGTGTATATTTCTCTGCGATTTTTAATTAAACAAAAATCAAATTAATTAAATCGATTTTTCCTGATTTCCTACTGCTCATATTATACCACTACTCTAGTAAACTAAGACATATATAGTTTGTGCTTTGCACACTGGTAATTCATCTTTTTCTATTTATTTATTTATTTATTTATTGTTTTCCCTTTTTATCGTGATAAATATGCTCAGATCAAATTTTACCAAACGCTATTGCATGCATGACGAACACAAAGTGAAATGCGACATTGACTCAAGAAAGTCAATAAAAGAAATTCACTGATTCCTTCCTTCGTATACCTCCCCACCAATAGATTTTCACAAAATCATTTTCTTAGTATAAACCATATTATATAAGAAGTTTTAATATCAATGCGCACTATATGAAATATATAGCACTGATCATAATGATCAGAATTGAAAACACACCAGGAAAAAATTCTCTTGATTGATACATGTACATAGCATTAGAGGCGGGGATCCACGATTTAAACCCTATGGGTTCAACCTTTATGATATTACATTATATTTTTTTAAAGCTATAAATTCAAATATACTATTTGTTACAATTTTAATTGATTCTACACATAAATTTATGCTCCGCATCGAAAATTATAGATTCAGTTGAACCTGTCATCTATACACTACATACGCTCCTGCATACCGTAATGTCACTCAAGCAAAGTGATAGGCGAAAAGGGATACTAAAAAGAAAAAAAAACTTACCATCCTTTTGAGAGGAAGCATTATGTATGGTGGCACAGAGCAGCACCAAAAATATGGCTGCTTTCTTCATTTTTCAAAGATAGTCAGAGTCAGAGAGAAAGAGAGAGTGAGGATGCGGGATGAAATTCACAAACAATCAACAGGCTTTTATGAATTTCTGTTAGTCAAATTACCCCTAGGACAAAAGGAAATTACAGCAACTGCCACTATTTCCCTTTCCTAGTTGATACAGCAAGGAAGCAAAGTGCACGTGCAATCCTCGTGCTGAGGGACAAAGATTTGGAATAAACATAATTAAATACTACTATGCCTGTGAAATTAACTAGTCCTTATTATCCTGTAATTACTAAACCTAAGCTACATATAATACTTTCGTGGGCACAGTGGGTTCAAGATTTGAAGGCAGTGAATAGGTGCACTCTTAATGGGTGCACATATATATATAAAAAATTACGTATTAGATAATTTTTATACACAATAATTGATATACGTAACCCGAGTCACACTCAGTGGCGGAACCAGAATTTTCATTAAAAAATATCAAAATATATAAAAGTAAATATATCAAAAAATTAAGAAGAGTCAATACATAATATATATACATATAAAATTTTCTTTTACCTACCTATGCAATATATTTTTCCCGGGTGTCAACAGTGAGTACACAAGCATCTTGCATGTTTTGGTGGCTCTATATCATGACAGCCACCAAGGGCGGAGCCATAGTGGTAATTAAGGGTTTGATAATATTTAATAATTTTGATTAAATATATTTATATTGAAAAATTCATTTAATATGTATAAAAATAATTATTCAGAATCCATAAATAAATAGAATTGTACTTCAGAACCCATTCATCTTCGGCATGTGAATAAGTTGAATGATCGTAATTGTAATTGTAATTGCGTAATTACTCTTTTGCGTAATTAGCCTATGATCGATCATCTTCCCTCTGATCATCCTCAAAATCTCAGGTACAATGAATTATAGTCAGACAAAGGTAGTATCTGGTAAAGATTTTGACCAGCTAGCGGCGATTGCACATGCTCCTCGAGTCCGGAACCCAATTAGGTAAAATTGGATAAATAGAACAAAAATAAGTCAAAAAAATATATATATAACCGAACTATGTATAATGCCACACTATGTGGCGCTATACACTAACGGTAACTGTGCCGTTAGTGTATAGCGCCACATAGTGTGGCGTTATACATACTGAAATTTTTGACAGACAGGTATAACGCCATAGTGCCCGGCGTTATACCTATTTTTCTACAGAGTTAGAATGAGCCTACCAAACGTATTAGAAGGGATGGCAGTGGCAGCCTTCCAAAATGGATTGAATAGGAATGGATCGAGGGCGACCAAAAAATTAGTGAGCAGACTCATGAAATACCCTCCCACTACTTGGGAAGAAATCCACAATGCCTACTGCGCCGAAGTGAGAGCAGACGAGGACGACCTCAATGGCCTAACTCAACGGCTGACATCAATCCAAACGGAATCGAGGAAAGACCGCCGCAACGATGGTCGAACAGATCATTCAGGTCCACGTCTCAGCCGAGATAGGCACCAACCATATATTAGAACGACAATCCCACCATTTCCTCGCCATACAGAAGGGTCGTCCAGGCTGAACACAGGGACGCCAAGGAACAAAAGAGGTATGCCTCCACTCTTATCTGCTCACAATTTTTGCGTTTCCCCTTCAGAAATAGTGTACGCACTAGAGAAGCTCCGCCCGAAGGTGAAGTGGCCGGAAAAGATGAAGTCCGACCCAAGTACCAGAAAGTCGAATGCCCTCTGTGAATTCCACCAAGATCGAGGTCACAAGACTGAAGATTGCATAGCCATGCGACAGGAAGTGGTAAACATGCTCCATCAAGGGCACCTAAAGGAGCTGATGAGCGACCGAGGAAGAGCCAACTTTGGCCGTGGTCAAGAACATCAAGGCCCTCCAAAGCCACCCTCCCCCGCCCGCTCCATCCAAATGATCATCGACGGAGGCGATGAAACATCAATCAACCATGTGAAGTTCACCACTACATATAAACTGAAGCGGTCGATTACCCATGAACGGTATGATGACCTCGAAGATAGTATCATCTTCGATAGGTCAGATACCCACGGTTTGACCTTTCCACACCTCGATGCTCTTGTCATTAGTTTATGTGTTTCAGATACTGATGTAAAAAGAATAATGGTAGATGACGGGAGTGGCACATGTATTATCCACCCCGAGTTCTCGCACAAATGAGACTCGAGGACAAGATAGTACCACACTGCATAACACTAACAAGTTTTAACTATGCAGTTAAGCGAACCTCAGGATAATTAACGCTACCCGTCCTGGACGGAGGCGTCACCCTGGAGACAAATTTCCATATCATGAATCAACACTACTAGAAATCTGGAAATTACCGACCAAACATTTGCGACCAAAGTTGGTCGGTCAAAAAAAGCGACCAAAGTTGGTCGCAAATGTGGAGAAAAATATTATATATTTATCTTAAATAATTTACCGACCAACATTAGTCGGTAAAGTGGTCAACATGTTGACCGCGCTGGTCAGACTTGCTTGGTCAAAGAAACATTGACATTAGCGACCAACTTTGGTCGCTAATGTGTGACCCGGTTATAAAGTTTTAATAACTATATTACTATTTAAAATGTTTTATAAAATATAAATAAATCTTATTTAAAATTACCGACCAAAGTTGGTCGATTTTTACAGGGGAAGCAAATAGCGACCAACGTTGGTCGCTATTTTTAAATTTCCGGGTGTTTAGCGACCAATGTTGGACAATTTTTTGGTCAACATTGGTCAAAATTAAAAATTACTTTTATATTTACTATCTAAACAGTATAAATATAATCTGCTAACACTTTCGTAATACAAGGGATGAATATACTAAAATATACTCTAACATGCTATATATGTAGTTAAAGTAGTACAATGAACCGTGTTATATATATATATATATAAC
>ML421817.1:23197-101627 GCA_005239525.1 Nicotiana knightiana | reverse complement strand
GTTATATATATATATATATATATATATATATATATATATATATATATATATATGCATCTGAGTAGGTTATAAGTCAATGAATCATCAATTACACACATATATATTTGATGATAAATTATATATACTAATTAGGATCTTCACAAGTCTATCAATCCCTAAAAGAACACGACCGATATAGATATATAGATATAGATATAGGTCAGACGTATTGTTTTTAATATTTAACGATGCACCTGAGTAGGTTATAAGTCGATGAATCATCAATTTACACACAAATATATTTGATGATACATTTTATATACTAATTAGGATATTCACAAGTCTATCAATCCCTAAAAGAACCCGATGTGCATCGTCGAATATTAAAAATAAAACGTCTCGATTTATATCAATTAATCTGATATAATTGATTCATCGACTTATAACCTAGTGATGAATGAATGTAATCCATTAACTCTGTTATAATACAAATAATGAATACATTAACATATACTATAACATGCTATATATGTAGTTAAAGTAGCATGAAGTGTGTGTCTTATATATATACACATACTAACATATACTATAACAAGGTATATATACGTTATAGTATTACAATGAAGTGTCTGTGTGTGTGTGTGTGTGTGTGTGTGTATATATATATATATATATATATATATATATATATATATATATATATATATATATAGCCGTATATATATAAGAACATGAAGCGCTAGGAACACAGGGTCGGGTTCTTTTAGGGATTGATAAACTTGTAAATTGATTCATCGACTTATAACTTATTTAGACGCATCGATGAATATTAAAAATGAAACGTTTGACCTATATAGATTAATGTAAAAAATAAAACGTCTCGACCTCTATACAATAGAATAATATTATATTAGTTTATCAATTGATTAATTATTCGTATGTAGTAATGTTATAAGATTTATCATCAATTACAATAAATCGTATGCGTGTGTATGAAATTATTCATATACTTAAATATAAGTTAATTTTTTTTACATAAATGCTATTATAATAAAAGTAATTACCTAGTTAATATAATTTTTTTTAAAGATTATGCTTATAGTTTATAATTATTTATAATAATTGTAGTTAAAAACCCAAAAAAAAGAAAAAGAATTTACATTTTTTCTAAAAAAATAGCGACCAACGTTGGTCGCTATTTCTAAAACAAGACTAAAAAATGGGGTCCCCCCCCCATTTCGCCGTCACCGCCCAGCGCCGCCAGTGGACTGCCGCCCCCATCTCTTCTTCTCCACCTAAAAAAACTAGGTTTGAATTATAACCCATTTCTTTGTTATTTCTAGTTTTTGTTTCAATTATTTCAACATTGTAGTTTATTGTTTCAATTAGTGTTTCAATTCTTTGAACATTGTATTTTATTGAGGACTAGGTTTTAGGTCTTGTTTTAATTAGTTTAGTTAATTAATTTTATTAACTAATTAGTTTAATTAGTGTTGAATTTAGTTTAGTTAGATTTGATTTATACTTTGTATTGTCTTGATAGTGTAGTTAGAAACTAGGGTTTAGGATATGAATTGGAATTTTAGGATATGAATTGGACTTGTAGTTTATAAATTGAAATTTTAGGATATGAATTGAACTTTTAATTTATGAATTGAATCTTTTGAATATGAATTGAATTTTTAGTTTATGAATTGAACTTTTAGTTTATAAATTAAAATTTTAGGATATGAATTGAACTTTTAATTTATGAATTGAACCTTTTGGATACGGATTGAATTTTTAGTTTATGAATTGAACTTTTAGTTTATGTATTGAAATTTTAGTTTATAAATTGAAATTTTAGGATACGAATTGAACTTTTAGGATATGAATTGGAATTTTAGTCTATGAATTGGACTTGTAGTTTATAAATTGAAATTTTAAGATATGAATTGAACTTTTAATTTATGAATTAAACCTTTTGGATATGAATTGAATTTTTAGTTTATGAATTGAACTTTTTGGATATGAATTGGAATTTTAGTCTATGAAGTGGACTTGTAGTTTATAAATTGAAATTTTAGGATATGAATTGAACTTTTAGTTTATAAATTAAAATTTTAGGATATGAATTGGACCTTTTGGATATGAATTGGATTTTTACCACAAAGGCAAAGGCAATGGCTTACCGCAAAGTTCTTAGAGAAGAGAGAAAAAGGAAAGAAAGCTCGCGCATCTGAGAAGGGAGGCTCCTTGCACACTGGATGTGCGATCAACCTAGGGACAATAAAAAAAAGATTGGTACGTAATTGCTTAATTTATTTTAATTTTCAAAGTATATCTATTATGTTTATTAGCTAAATTAATTTGTTTTCAGGAAAAGAAGTTGGAGCGTCCAGTGAACCAAGATGAGCTATTCAAGGAGACACATATTGTAAAGAAGAATAAAGAGATGGATCACGAAAAGTGGCTCGAGGACCGGGCCTCGACTGTACATGTAAGTTTTCACTTCTCATTAGTATTTTAATTTACTTTGATATAAATTTTGAAATACAAATTCCATGTAAATTTTCGTATAGGGTCGCTTCCAAACTAACGTGGAGGAATTCATCCGCACTCAGCCACCTAATGAGTCAGGCGAGCCAACCCAACCTTCGAACGAGAATGCTGAAAGAATATGGATGGAGTCTGCTGGTGATCCAAAATGGGGGAACGTATATGGGCTTCCTATTAAGAAATTCCATAGCTATAAGTGTGGAATACAAGGAATAGGTACTTTCTCACAAGGCGAGCAACTTGATGGGGAGAGCCTCTCCGCTATGCGGGAGACTGTGACAAGGCTCACATCTGAGCTAGAAGCAGCCAGGAAAGAGAAAAGGTTAGAGATGCTCAGTACCTTAGCGTGCAAGCTCAGATCAGAACTCTCCTATCTACTGGAGCTTTTCCGATTCCCTGGTCTCGTGATTCATTGCCATAGGCTCGACCTGCACATGAGCGTTCCTCCCATCCTCCCCGTGATCGTTCTTCCTGTCCTCCACAAGACCCTTCTCTATACCGTCTTATAGATGAAAGTTCATCAGACGGTGATGATGATGTTGTACAAAACACTCCTTGACTTTTATATATTTTGAACTAGACAAATCAAATCGGTTTTGAACTAGTTGTAATAAGATTTAACTTAGTTTTGTTAGTTTAATTTGTTAGTTCTATTGAACTTTAATTTGTTAGTTTTAATGTATTTTTTGAATTGTGTTGTTGTTGTTGTTGTTTTGAGATTTTTGTATAAAATTGTATTGTATTTATTGAATTGTATTGTTATTTAGGGATTTTGGTATGCTGGCAGGTGTTGTAGCTTCCAAAACAGGCATTTTATGCCAAAATTATTACCCAGAAAACCGACCAAAGTTGGTCGTTTCCCTATTAAAAAAACATTTCTGGAAATTAGCGACCAAGGTTGGTCGCTTATGTCTAAAAAAAATTAAAAATTAAAGATTAGCGACCAAGGTTGGTCGCTTAAGAACCCAGATTTTAATATTAGCGACCAAATTTGGTCAGTATTATTAAATATATATTTTTTAAAATAATATATATTTTAATTTACCGACCAACTTTGATCGGTAATTTTTAAATTATAATAATTAATAAAATATCGTAATTTAAATATACCGACCAACTTTGGTCGGTAAATTTATATTATTAAAGTATTGTACCGACCAAAATTGGTCGGTTTTTTTTACACTGCACAGTTGGTCCTTTTACCTTAGCGACCAAAGTTGGTCGCTAAGGTAAAAGGACCACCAATATAGCGACCAAGCGTCTTTGGACGCGTTTTGGTCGGTATATTGACATAAGCGACCAATGTTGGTCGCTATTAGTGGTCGTTTTTTACCAGATTTCTAGTAGTGCAGGACACAACCTACAACGCCATCATAGGGCGACCCTGGATACACGCCATGAGAGCCATCCCCTCCAGCTTATATCAAGTAATCAAGTTCCCTACTCCGTGGGGGATATTCAGCATCCGAGGCGAGAAACGCACGGCCCAAGAATGCTATCGCATCGCCCAAGACTGTACATACACAACACAGTTAAAGGGAACAAGCTCGGAAGCATAGCAATTACCAAAGTCGGGGCCCAAACCCGACGAACAGAAAGATGTCATCAAGGACCCTGACATCGTGGAGGCCACGGGGTCAACGGTCTCGACCCCGTCCAAATAGACAAAAATGACAACAACAAAAAGGCTTACATCGGCCATAAACTCTCCGAGCCAGATAAATTTCATAAATTTTTGACTGACAATGCAGACCTATTCGCTTTCTCCCATGTAGATATGCTAGGTATCTCGAAAGATATCGCCATGCACAAGTTGAACGTAGATCTATTCTGCCCACCAGTACGAAAAATAAGAAGAAAGTTCAACGCTGCAATAAACGAGGTCGTCCGCGATAAGTTGGAAAAACTACTCGCCAACGGCTTCATCAGAGAGTCCAAATACCCCCAATGGGTTGCCAACGTGGTCATGGTAAAGAAGAAAAACAAGAAATGGCGCATGTGGGTGGATTTCATGGACCTAAACAAAGCATGCACAGAGGACTCCTTTCCATTTCCATACATCGACCAACTCATCGACGCAACAGCAGGGCACGAGTTGCTAAGCTTCTTGGACGTCTATTCAGGATACAATCAAATCCTCATAGAGGAGGAAGACCAGGAAAAGAACACTTTCATAACTCATCAAGGGACGTATTGCTATAGAGTCATGCCATTCGAGTTGAAAAACATAGGAGCAACCTATCAAAAGCTAGTCACCAAAATGTTCAAAGACCATCTCGGCAAAAAAAATGGAAGTATACATAGACAATATGTTTGTCAAATACAAAAGGAAAGAATATCATATTGACCACTTGAAAGAGGCCTTCGATATACTAAGGCGTTACCGCATGAAGATAAACCCCGAAAAGTGCGCGGCGTAACCTCGGGCAAATTCCTCGATTTCCTAGTGTCGCAAAGAGGCATTGAAGTCAACCCCGACCAGATCAAAGCTATTGAAGGAATGCCTGAAGTGCTGACCAGCAAGAAACATGTACAAAACCTGACCGACCGTATTGCCGCCCTGTCAAGGTTCAACTCGTGATCCTCCGATAGATACCACAAATTTTTCAACGTGCTTAAGGAAGACAACGGGCTCCAATGGAATTTAGAATGCGTCAAGGCCTTAGGGGAACTAAAGGCATATTTATCCTCGCCTCCACTACTCGCCAAAGCATAACCTGGTGAATGCCTCTTGATATACTTGGCGGTATCCGAGGCCGCAGTAAGTGCAGTGCTGATCAGCGAAAACAAAGGTACGCAGTCCCTAATTTATTATATTAGCAAAAGCCTGGTCGATGCCGAAACAAGGTACCCCCACCTCGAAAAGTTGGCTCTAGCATTGGCCATAGCTTCACGAAAGATTAGACCCTATTTTCAATGTCACCCCATATCAGTGGTCAGGACCTCCCCCCTGAGAAGAATTTTACATAAACTCGACTGTCGGGGAGACTGGCCAAATGGGCCATAGAATTGAGCGAGCACGATATCACATATCAGCTGCGAACAACGAAAAATTCTCAAGTACTAGCCGACTACGTCGCCGACTCCAGCGCCAAGATAATGCCTGAAGTCGAGCAGGAAACTTCTCGTACTAATCCCAACTTACCCGACCTATGGGTCTTATAAACCGATGGCGCTTCTAACGCGTCAGGTTCTAGACTGGGACTCGTACTCGAGGTCCCAACAGGCAAAGTCATTCGCCAGTCCATACGATGTCTCGATATGACTAACAACGAGGCCGAGTACGAGGCCGTAATTGCAGGACTAAAACTAGCTCTCCAGTATGGAGCACGACGAGTCATCCTTCGACGTGACTCACAGCTCGCCGTCAACCAAGTCACAGGAACTTACCAAATCAAGGAGCAAAGGCTACAAAAATACCAAGCAGAAATTTATGAAATACTGCCAGAGTTCGACGAATGCCAACTCGATCAAATACCCTGAGATCAAAACATCGAGGCAGACGACCTCACTAAATTAGCAGCAACAACCAAAAGCATAACTGGAAAGGAAACGTGGTCACCCTACTCCACTCGTCAATAGACCAACTTGAGGTACACTCTATAAACTTAACTTGGGACTGGCGCAGCCGTATTATAACATACTTGCAGGAAGGAACACTCCCATCGGACAAAAAAGAAGCCAAAAAGCTTCGAATGCAGGCGTCTAGAAACGAGGCGTGTCTTCGAGGAAGTAAACGAAGGCCACTGCAGTGACCATACCGGGAACCGAGCCCTCGTCAGATGTCTTATACGAGCAGGCTATTATTGGCCCACCATGAAGAAAGAAGTCGTTGACTTCGTCAAAAAATACGAGCAATGCCAGAAATACGCTCCTATGATACACCAACCGGGCGAGCATCTACACTCAGTCACGTCGCCATGGCTATTCATCAAATGGGGAATGGACATCGTTGGACCACTTCCAATAGGACGAGGTAATGTATGTTTCCTTTTGATTTTAACTGACTACTTTTCCAAATGGTTTGAATCAGGTGCGTTCACCTAAATACGCGAACATGAAATTATCACATTCATAGGGAGGAACACCATATGCCGCTTTGGCATCCCCAAAGAAATCAGCTGTGATAACGGACCTCAGTTCACCAGAAAAAAGACAATCGAATTCTTTGAAAAATGGCACATCAAGTGAATACTCTCCACGCCATATCATCCTGCAGGCAACGGCTAAGCCGAATTCTCCAATAAAACAATATTAAACATCATGAAGAAGAAACTCGAAGATGCCAATGGACTGTGGCCAGAACTACTACCAGAAGTGCTATGGGCATACCGCATCACGCTAAAGACGAGCACAAGAGAAACACCATATTCATTAGTCTATGGGACCAACGAAGTAATACCAGTCTAAGTCGGGGAGCCAAGCTTAAGATACTCCAATATGAGCGCACCAAGCAACGATGAGAACAGAATGCAAGACCTCAACGAAGCAAAAGAGCGGAGAGACATGGCTTACATAAGAATGATAACCCAAAAAAAGCAAGCAGAACGGTACTACAACAAAAAGTCCAAAGTCAGACCGCTCAAAGTAGGGGACTATGTACTCAAGGCCAAGACACAGGCAAGCAAAGACCCAAAGGAAGGCAAACTGGGAACCAACTTGGACGGGCGATACAAAATCACAGCAGCAGCTAACAAAGGATAATTCCAACTAGAAACAATGGATGGAAAGAAACTACCAAACAATTGGAACGTCGCCCACCTCAAATACTTCAACTTCTGAAAACGGACATCCTCTAAGTTGTAATATTTTTCCCTCACCCGGGTTTTATCCCTATTGGGTTTTACCGGGGAAGTTTTTAACGAGGCGATGGAGGGGACGTCTCGAAGTTCAAGTATGCAATTCATCGCTCCGCCTATCGACTACTACTCCAGGCAGAACGATGAAGGGACTAGGTAGAAGGGAAATTCTCAAAATGTATGTATGGAACATATGTAATATTCTCCAATGAATGAATAAAAAAAGCAACACGCAGCATTTTTGCACAAATCCAAATCATTCTACATTCTACACTTTGCATTCGGACTCGCTCGAAGTATTTTACATTCGACCTCGCTCGAATCACTTTACATTCGACCTCGCTCGAATCACTTTACATTCGACCGCGCTCGAATCACTTTTTCGACCTCGCTCGAATCACTTTACATTCGACCGCGCTCGAATCACTTTACATTCGACCTTGCTAGAAATCACTTTACGTTCAACCTCGCTCGAATCACTTTACATTCGACCTCACTCGAATCATTTTACATTCGACCTCGCTCGAATCAACCAAATCTTGACATCATTCGAGCTAACTTACATTCGACCTCGCTCGAATCACTTCACATTCGACCTTGCTCGAATCACTTTACATTCGACCTCACTCGAATCAACCAAATCTCGACATCATTCGAGCTAACTTACATTCGACGTTGCTCGAATCACTTTACATTCGATCTCGCTCGAATCACTTCACATTCTACCTTGCTCGAATCAACTTACATTTGACCTCACTCAAATCACTTTACATTCTACCTCGCTCGAATCACTTTACATTCGACCTCGCTCGAATCAACCAAATCTCGACATCATTCGAGCTAACTCACATCCGACCTTAAGTCGATTTATGCTCGACCTCGCCAAAAGCAACATCACACAACAAACAAAAAAGAAGAGAGCGGGAATCCGAAAACACATAGAAAAAAGGTAGATGTTCCATTTCAACTGTTGGATTACATTACTTTTTACAAAAGGCCCGAGGACGCCCTCACAAAAATAACAAAACAAGCAAAAATTAAGTACAAAGGCTTCACTCCGCATCATTCCATCAACATACTCTTCATCATACCAAGGATCAGAGGCAAGCCAATCCATAGCGTTATCATCATCGTCCCCGCCGGGCATACTATGATCATAACCATAAGCTTCACGAGCTTCCCGTTCCTTGACATGAACGCCTGTAAGCTCCTCCTCGAAAACCTTCCCGGCAGCCCTTAAAGACTTGTACACATCAAGCTGGGCCTCAGCGTGAACCCACTTCTCGTAACACTCCCGTGATACGTTTGGATTGGATAAAGCCCGAGAAGTAGACGGTTGGGCCAGCTGCTTATTCTCGGCCTTCAAGATGACGATCTGCTCGTTCAGACCAGATAACTCCCCCTCCAAACTCCCAACCTGCTCCTCCAACCTCGCCACCTTGAGTGTCGACGTCTCCGCCTCACTGGCCCGCTCAGACCTACAAATGTGCAGGGTACCCGCCAAAGCCGATATCTACGCTATTACAATCATCCTGGTCCTATCAGCTAGTATCATCTCTGCAACCCTAGCGCTCAATTCAGCCCTCAAGTCGGCGACCCCGACCTCGCTTTGTTCGAGCTCGACCTTCAAGGATGCTACCTGTGTTTGGAGATCTGCATTATCGACCATTACCCCTTTACTCAATTCAAGCTCGTCTTCTTTAGACCTCAGCGTCTCCTCCAATACGCTGCATCGGCCAATGACTTTCATGATCTCCTCGTCTTTATCCTTCAGTTCCTCATCCTTCCTCCCGATCTCATCGCGCAACTCTCGGAATTGGCCATCCTCTCCAACAATCCTGACCATCTTCCGATACTTAGTACGGTACTCTCTATACTTAGATTCCATCCTCCTATAAAGAGTAACCCTCTCCTCATCTCGTCGGTCGCACTTGATCTCCAGGATGAGAGTCTGACATACAAAAGGAAGAAAGTCAGCCAAAATAAAATCACTTATGAAACATATAAAAGCTCAGGAGAGAAGAAGTGAAAACTCACCCGATATGCCTAGAGACAAGTCGGTGTCGTTCATCATCTGCAACGTCCTATTTTCCGCCTACGCACACAATGGAGAAAAGGACGACGCCACCCGTTTGGAGTCGACCAGGAGGTTGTAATTCATGGGAATGACTATGTCCCGATTAGGACCTTCCGTCCTTATCTCCACACGAGTATCCCTCTCTGTACGGAAGGTCCTAATCAGCACATAGTTATTCCCGTGAATGAAAACTGCCTCCACAGCTGGAAAAGGCCCCGACCTCATCTCTAAATCCGAGACTCTCTCCGATTCTTCATCAACAACGACATTCCCTATCTTCACTCTCCATCTTTTCCTCGGTAACGACTCTTCGCCACGAGGTAACTCGTCAACAAGGTGATAGATCGGATGGGAAGGACCTCGTATAGGATGGCATCGCCTTGAGAAGCGGAGTCCCTCACTTGCGGGTCATGATCCTAAACTCGCATAGACTCAACTAGAGCGAACTCCATAACAGCCGAGGCTGCTGCCTGACGATAAGCGAGCAGGGGTGCCTTCTCCTTTCTGGAAACTGCCCGACCTAGTACCAAAGAGTGGTCAAGTCAAAGAATGATAGAAAGTGAAGCTAATCCAAAAGGTGGGAACACTCACGAGACGAGGTCTTGGGCCCGAAGCGCTTGTGGAAGGACGCCCAATCACGGATCCCCACGGTGTGAGGTAACACACGAGTTACCCAATCCTCTATATCCAGGACGAGGGAAGGAGAATGCTTCACAGTTGAAAACAAAGAAATCGTGAATGAGTCAAAAAGAAAAAAGAGAAGAAGAAATAAGGAAATAACGAATGGTACGACGAGATACTTACGACTGTAATTCCACTTCTCCGGGAACCCGGTCGAGTCGGCCACTAAATGGTAGGTTCTGACGTAGAAGTATTTGCACCAGAACAACCGATTTGCTTTATCATCCATCCCGGCCACCAATCCCCTTGTCTTATGATGCCGCAAGTGTATCAGAGTGCCTTTATAAAAGCTAGGCCAAAACAAATGCAGCAAGTGGCAGATGTCGACCACACAGCCAGCCAGTTCCGCGTACTTAGTGATCATCAGGAAAACTTTGTACAAATAAGGGGAAAGCTGTGCCGGTCAAACAGCGTAGAAGCGGCAGAATTCCTCCGCTAACCGGGGGAGAGGAAGAGAATAGCCTATTAGGAAGGGATATACGTAAAAGGCATAGAACCCAGGCCGATGAACCTGCACTATATCGCCCCCCGCTGGAACAATTTCGACGTGAGGAGGGATGCGATATTTAGATCTTAGAGCAGCTATCTCAGCTAGCCCCGTCTCAGAAAGCTCAAGAGCAGGAGCAGGAGCAGGAGCAGGAGAAGGAACGGTTTCTTTGGGGAAGTCGTTCCTAAACCGTAGTGTTTTTAGGAACCACTTCCTCTACGATGGGGAAGCTGTCCTCCTCCTCCACCATGGATTCCTCACCAACGGGAGGAATGGCCGCCGATAGAGGAGTGACATCAGAAACTTCATCGTGAGTATGAGGAGAAGTTGACATACTGGTATAATAAGGTGTGTGCAACGAGGTAAGAAACAGAAGATATTAACTGGTGAGAGACCGGAGGCTGAAAGTGAAGAAATTGCGAGAGAAGGTGATGAAACTGCAAATGAAGAAGAAGATCGAAGAAGGAACCTATGCTTGTAAATAAGTGATGAAAGTTTCAAATGAGAAACCCCTCCCCTCTATTTATAGGGATGGGTAGCGTCAAAATCAAGGCAAAGAGCCGTTAGTGGCACCGAAATCAAAGAGGCAACAATGATGGCTCTGCATGGGGAAGATGAGCAATGATGACGCGCATGGCTATAACGTCACTCTACGCCACCTACACCAATCGCAACCCTATTAACAACCGACATCCCGACCTCGACCGATTCGATTCAACCGTCACGACCAAATTCCACTAAGAACGGTCACAGGAAGAATTCGCTCATTGAGGACGTTCCAGATCATGACCTCAACAAGTGGAGGGACTAACTATATTGGTCGAAATTTGGATTAAGTTTAAATAGCCATAACGGACGTGGTCGAAGCTTCAACCGGCCATGATTTAATGATGAGGAGTTGCCTTTAGAAGGGACGACGTCGAGGTCGAGCTGAGAGCGCGCGAGAGTAACGGTAGCATAAGTTTAGGGTTGAGCAGAGGAATATTGCATTGAATATTCCCTCATTTGTATTTTTTTAGGGTTTCTTAGGAATGTCTCCTATAAATAGGAAAAGATAAAGAACAAAAGAGGATCTTCAATTTCTGATAAAAGCACACTTGTAAAGTTGACTACGAAGAATATACAAAGCTTGTCTTTTCCACTAATTTTCTTGTTCTAAATATATCTTTTCGCTCGCTAGATCCAAGACTCTTGTGTTCTCCCCCGTCTCCTATTATTACACGTTGTTGCCAGGAAGAAGATTCATCCAAGTCACTTAATATTTGGGTGACAAATTGCTCTTTATTACGTGTATTGTCATTGTATGCATTTACTCTACGCTACCTGCGTTCATCAACAATCATTGAAGACGGTTCTATTTACATTGAATATTGTTATAAATAGTTAATCTTATTCATAAGTCGAATATCCAGATCTAGTGGTTATTAACTTTAATTAGGATTTATCCTCTACTTTATTTATTAATTCGTTTTAAAAAAAAAGTTAACACTTTTTTGGTAAAATAAATATATAATTAAACCAATCACAAAGAATTCCAATACTAAACTTTAGATGACATACTTATAATTATATTGCCTTAAATTTTTATCTACACTAGATTATAACTAGATTACAAGAACGTATTAAAAAAGAAAAAAAAAAAAAGAAAGATGAACAACACTTTTGAATTTTCTCTACTTTTTACTAAGGTGAATTTTAGTTTAAAGAGCTTGTAGTATGATCCAAAAAAAAAAAAGAGTCGAGATTTACAACCGACGAAGCACAAAATGGTAGCCTGCCATGGTCACATGGTTTTGGCAGGATAATGTTGGGTTTCGTTCCTTTTACAATTGTACACCAAGTTTTTTAAAGAGAGAATGACATAGTTATCCTCAAGAATTAATATCGATGTTTACAAAAGTAACCTTGAAATCAGACTATTATTAAAACCAATATAGAAAACATTCAAGATCTGGTACTGAAGCATTCCCATGTGCAACTCAGTGGATTTTTAATTTAATTGTCTTACTGTCTTCAGTTTTGACAAGGAAAAAGAAAAAGAAAAAGAAGAAAACGAGAAGGGTTTGTGGTCGGCAATAATTCGAAAATGTTTAATGAAGAGAGCATGTGCAATTAGTGAATAATGGACAAGGAGTAAGGTTTGCAGGTGTCATTGCTGCTATAACAGCAAGCATGTGTACAATCCATTATCCATTCTTACTAATTAATATATGGTGGAGTGTGTAGTAAATCAACATATATATGGATAATAAGATCTAATTAATAAAGTATAACTTATTCTGAATTCACTGATTCTAAATTTTGAATTCGACGTTGGATCTTCATACCAAAATGCTCTTTATATAAAGGCGGATCAAGGTTCATAACTTAATGGTTTTGACCTTTAAGGTTTTGACAATAAACTCATTGTACTTTTTAAAATTAAAAGTTCATATCTAATATTTATTGAATTTTTTACAAATATAGTAAAGTTTTGCTTCAAAAATACCAGGTTTTGAATGTACCAAAGGGCTACCTCCACCCTCGTAACCAGAGGCAGACTCAAGTGGTGGCTAGCGGGTTCAACTGAACTCACTTCACCAAAAAATAATACTGTGTGTATGTATAAATTAGGATTAAAACTGTGTAAATTTTGTATAAATATTTATTTGAACCCACTTGACAACTACTATATTACGATTAAAGTTATATACTCTTAAGATTGAATCCGCTTGCACAAAATCCTGGGTCCGCCACTGCCTGTAACTCTATGTAGGTGGCAGCTAAGCTCCAAACTAGGGACAGGTAATTATTGGGGCAAAGTCCAAGGTTGTCTCAGCGCATTAATCCCAACAGGTAAGTTAATAGACCGACGACTCTCAAATTACTCAACAAAGTTAAACATTAAGTTTCACTAAGAACAGCTTTTTAGAATCATTAGATCATTATCATCCAGTACAAGTTGAGGTAAATAATTAAAGGAAAGTGGTTCACACGTTGTAAATTATGTAACATTGCGTATTTTTAAAGAATTCTAGGTGCTAAACAAGAAGAGAAAAGGTAAAGAACAAATATCTAGTGCTCAGATCAATTGGAATTATGTAGTGGAAGTGGCTTTATTTTTCCTCACACATCATTTAATCAGTAAATTTAGATTCATGGTTTGCTGAACATAAATAATTGTTGCACTTTCTACTGTCAAAGCAGTATAAGAAAGTCTCTGATTTTTAACCTAAAAAGTCCATTTGTGTCCTAATACAATAATCTGCTACACCAATGTGCAATGTACTCTTTAACAACTAATAAATCTACTTGTAAAAATCTGCAAACAGACACACATGCTATCTTTAGATCTTTGATGTTTTCAATAGGACAATGATCCACTATTATTTTATTGTCATTATTGTAACATTCTATCATGTTACTAGTCGTCGCTGATCATCTTTAAATACAAAAATTCTAAGGTCATTTAAAACTATTTTTTTTTATCCTTACTGTGCTAATTTCTCTCTGCAGTTGCGATTACCACAAGCCAATCCTTGAAAGTTTCACCAGCTCTACCATTAACAGTTTAAAAAACCATAGATTGAGAAGTGGTCCCGAATAATTTGGAGACGTATTTATTAGCGGACAACTTCAAAAATCTCGGACTTACAATCGTGACTCCATTTCATAACTCCCTGATTTGTTCAGTTTACGTCTTATCTACATTTATGAGTAAACTCTTCTCTCAGTGAACTGTCAATATCTATGCGGGTATGTGTTTCACTGACCGACTTGTAAGCTTCTTATCCCAGTGTTGTTGTGTCATTCAATTAGTTAGCGGGGCTACCTAACAATTATATTAGAAAAATGGAACAAATGCATTTTGAAACTAACCCCCACATCATATTTACACCAAATCATAATAAAATTATGGCAAGTTTTCGGTAAAACCGGGCAGATAAGTGTTCCTTTTTATTCTTTTCATAAAACTTGACACTATTGGCACTCACTTTGTGAGATATAAAGATATGATGAGTTCGCATTCGACATGTGGTTCTTGAAATTTCAGGTGAAAACCAATAGATATTCAGCACTGGCAGTCGGACTGAATTCCGTCACGATCTATTGGAGTACTAAACTTCTGTTAAAAGGCATTGTTGTCTTCGCATTTGGGTTGTGATTTGAATCTTAGAAAACAATTGTGCGCTGGATATAGCTTTAAAAGAATTTATTTTGGAAAATAATCGAGTTTAGGTTTGCTTGTTTTTTCAGTATTTTAATCAAAATGGTTTAAAATGATGAGAAACCCCGCGTAAACCTGCTATATAATACCAATACATATACTAAATAACTCTACCAACCAAAACTAAGATGAAAAGAATTTACCTAGTGTCGGTTTCACCTGGGATTTGAACCTTGGTTCCAAGGTTATCATTCCAGCTCTTCGACTGTTAGGCCACCCGTTGGGGCACCGAGTAAAACACACTTATTTGCTACTAAACATATTTCAAATGTCAGTCCTCTAGTGGCTTACAACAAACAAGAAAGAAAAGGAGCCCATAATTGGCATTCCCACGTCATGTTCCAATATAGGGTTCTCATATGAAAGATATGAGTACCATAAATAGTTGAATAGTTATTTATTTACCGCTCAAAAAGAATACCTGCAGAGAGACAGTCCCAATTGCAGTCTATTGTCTAAACTATGCTTTATAACACCGCAAACTCAAATCATTTGGCAAAATGGCAGGAGTAATATTGTTTTCTAAGCCATTGCAACCACTTAGTATGTAGTGAAAGAAATCCCTGAGATTAATTGACAACATCAAGGACCAACTTGCGAGATTTGAGGACAGACCATCTCAAGCGACGGTAGTAAGCTGCTTGGAGAAGTGCGAGTGATAAAACAAATATCCATTTGAAGCCCATCTGTAGGAATAAAAATGTATAATGGTGATCAACTGACAGTGAGGACCCAACATGGGGTCAACATGCACACAAATCAGCTACTCAGAATGTGATAGTAAAACACTAAACTTGGTAATAAGTGGGATTTGCTAAGCAAGTTTAATTCCTTCAGGCTTCAGGCGGCATACAAGCACATATAGACACTTTTGAAAGAACTTTAGTACAAAAGGATGCCCGCAAACTAATAGAATCGGGATTGACATAAATGCAGGATAAGGAAAAAGGAGAATTCATTGCAGCTTACCAGCTTTCTCTCTTCCATTTCTGGCTCAGCAGCCCATGACAAGAATGACACGACATCTTTTCCCATCTGTGCAGTGTCAGCACTTTAACTTCCGCAACAATGGTTCAATATATAAAGGGAAAGCAAAGGAAAAAAGGATATATTACCTGTGCCTCTGTTGCAGGGGTGCCATCCTCATACTCAACAGCACCATCGTTAAGCATTTTAGGCATTGCTATAGCTCCACCAGGGAAGTAAGGATTATAGTGAAGTCCTTCTCGAATCTACAATGAGAGATGAGCAGCAAAATGAGTCTTACCAAATGGAAGAATTATGACAAACTGGTATCAAAGGACAGTCACAACGCAGTGTCAACCAACTATATTAGAAATTGACAGATATCTCCTTGCAAAATCTTCAGATGCACTTCATCTTTCTTTTTTTATTATTAGTTTAATTTACTGGTTCCTCTACTCTAAACAAAAGAGAAACAATCACAAAGAAAAGCAGTCTGAGGCAGAGGAATTACCGAGACGCCAGCAGGAGGGTCGCGGTAGCCAGTTAGAAGAGCAAAAACATAGTTTTGACCATTATGACGAGCCTGAAAAGTGGAAGTAAATCAGGCAACGCATATGAAATGTTTGTCAAACTTTAGAAGACAAACAGTACCTTAGTAATTAGACTTAGATCAGGAGGATAGGCTCCTCCATTAGCAAACCTTGCAGCTGCTTCATTTGCGTAAGGCTGAGGGAAACGATCACTCAGCTTCCCAGGGCGGTTAAACATCTCACCTTCGTCATTAGGCCCATCAACCACCTCAATTTCTGCTGCCATAGCCTTGGTCTCTTCCTCAGTGTATGCGACACCAACAAGATCACGATAAGAAATTAGAGACATTGAGTGGCAAGATGCGCACACTTGCTGGTAAACCTGGTGACCTCGACGGATACTGTATCAAAAATGGAGGCACACAAGCTAATTGGATTTCCATCTCATTTGAAACTTAGTGTACAAATTAGCTCTGGAAAAGCAGAAAATTGATATACATTCTCTATGGTAAGAGACTTAAAAATCAGGCTACAGAGCAAGAACACCAACTACATCTACACCAATTCTGATACACGGGAAAATGCTGTAAGAAAAAGGCTGAATCACCTTTGTCTGTGGGCAAATATTTGCGTACGGCATATAACAACTACGTGAAAAATTTAATGACCCAGATCTTTACCAATAAAAAGGGAATATAAACTAAGAAGCTTTAACAATCATGTAGCAACACTTAAGTACTTACGAAGCATGGTCATAAGAACTGAGAATGCCTTCGTGAGGCCAGGGATAGCTGGGACACTCTAGTCCATGCTCCGCCTCATCAGAATAAGCAATTGTTGCAAAACTAAGGAGCCCAGAGACTCCAGCACCAATGACTGCAAGTGCTCTGAAAGACTTCAAGCCAGCAGATCCAACTCCATCCAGGCCATGCTGCAAAATAAATAATAGAATTTTTTGATCAGCTGAATATTATTCCATGAGCTTTTATAAAGCATCGGATGCGAATGTTAATTGACTTAACAGAACACCACTATAGCTGCCACTTGCGTAAGCAAAGAATTCTTCTAGGAAAGGATAATCAAATGAACATAAGGCTAGCTACTTTGAAACATTGTATCCATCTCATGAGCTAGAAGCAAGAGCTTCATCTCTTTGGTGGTGTTATACCTCCAAAAGTACTTTTTTCAAAAGCACTTTGAAAAAAGCACTTCTCAAAATAAGCTGATTTCTCCAGCTTGGCCAAACAGGCTATAAGTGTTTGTCTTGTCCTCCATTTGCCAAAGTAAGCACAACCAACTTCAAACAGTGTATGCAATTGACATCCTTGTAGATGAGCAATTGCTCCCCTCAAAGATAATATAGCTGGCACAAGGCATAAAGTATATATTGGCACATAGTCAAAAGCAAATTCAGGTATATGGCAGCAATTCTGGGGCACATCATTTTCCAATGGTTTTGTGCCAAGAGTTAAATAAGAATAAAGTTTATGAGAGGTTCAATTATATAGCACTCCTCCAACAGGCAAAAAGCTCCCTCAGGAAAATGCAAATATATTGGAATACCATAGATGCAAAGGGGGGCTTCCATGAGACCTTTGAGTATCTCCAGCTACGCATCTTTGTTCTTCCTTATTGGAATAACAGAGCATTGTTGGCAAGGCAACAACTGTCATCCTCCCCAATTTGTTTGAGACTGAGGCCTACCTGTTGTTGTAGTATTGGAATAAAGAAGCCTAATTGGTAAGACAAATCGTATTAATATATGGGACGGGAAATAAGGCCAATGCTAGCCAACTTCATGCTTGTGATAGAACCAACCAGAAGAAAGGAAAGAACATAGTTTTGTGTTTCTTGGTGTAGTGTGTCTTCCCATATGCTGCCTACTAGTGCTAGTTGAATAGGATTGGTCTATAATACAAAACCTCTAGGTCTAACCTTTAGCTTAATATTAGAATTGAGAATTAAAAAATACCATCTGAGGTTGCATTTATAGAGGATACACGAGCAGAAGAGTTTGATTCATTTCCAAACTCCACCTTCAAAGTATAAGTTTTTAAAACATTCTCGAAACGTGTAATTCTCCTCATACAACTGAGAGAAAATGAATACATGTGAAATAGCAAAAATTAAGCTTCTTCTGTTTCAGGTGGAGTACTGAACGTATTCAAGATGCTCCAGAGCAGATGCTTCATATTGAAGCTTAAGAAGTGAGCTAGGTGGTCAGTCATAGATTTATGGACACTAGCTTGGAAATGCAGTAGCTGTTACAGTGGGGAACGCTGACTACATAGACCTTGAAAGGTATTGGTGACAGGTTCAGTAAAAACCCGTGAAATATGCTTTAGCATTTCAAAGGTTCCTCTAAAATAAGCTATCTTGGGAGGTAGTCCCTCCTGTTCAAAACTTTAGATGGACACTATCGAACAACTCTATTTTAGAACCAGGTCTAAATAGTAAGAGAAACTGACTGAAGGAAGTTCCTCTACACAAACTCATTGGATTGTTCAGTATCCTCCTAAATAGGAAATAGCACGTCATTTTACAAGGTAAGAAAAGCATGATCGAAGATATAAGCTACAAATGTACCATGTTGTCACAACATGGAAAAGATCAACATAAGCACTTCTCTCCTATCAACGGCACGAAGTATTTGGTTCTTGTCAATTGAGAAACATTGACAATATCACTCGCAACAAACAATATGTTGTACTGTATGTAGCATTAATCAGCTGCAATTGCCTAAACTCAAATTTTAGTATGGTGGCGGATAGAAAGATTGAATCCAATTCTTCTTTTTTTTCTTTTTTCTTTTTTTGATGAAAAGGGATTGGAGCAAATTCCATAGCTCCTATGAACCTGCTTCATGTTGAAGCTATTTTGGCGCTTCTTCCATTTCAATTTTCTTTAGCACTTTTCCATTTCCCAACGCCACTAAAAGGAAACGTGGCATTTATATTCCCAACTGTCAATTATTCAGATTCTTCTTTTTCTTCTTTGATGAAGTAACATTCAAATTCATTTAACTATTCAGTTTTTAAAATTTAATGAGATGTTTTAGTGATAGAACTACTTTTCAACTATCACGTAATATTCTCTTCCACTACCACTATTACAATATACAAGTCAAATTAACTTTTTAACTCCATGCCTAGTCAAACCCCGTCAAGTAAAATGGGAAAGATAAGATATTACATATATATCTGATTTTAAGCAAAATAGCATGAGACGGCCCGAAGCATCAAATCGTACAAACAGTGTTTCTGGTTCATCATATACACAACAAATTGTTTAACTCTGCCCACACTGAAACAGCAATATCATAAAAATTGATACCTTAAGTGCATCATTTCCACTGGAAAGCTTCGATTCGTTCCTTTGGCCAGCTGCTCTCGTAATAAACCGATTGATTCTTCCAAATCCTGAATTAGAAAAGAGCAAAATTTCTAATTTCTAATTTTACACAGGAAATCTAGGAAGCGAAAATGATTTCAAATTAATGCTGAGAGGTAAGCTGATACCGTCAAATCCTATTCTGATCTTCTTCCCTAAACCTGTAAAAAAGCGACAACATTTAGCTCATTTTTTCATCGGCATCAGTAACATCCAAATGGGGATTAGGATTAATAGAAAATATTACTCATGATTCAAAGAGAGGACGTTGTTCAGGTGAGAAGCGGAGGGTAGAAGAATGTAGCGTTTGCGATGACTGCACTGTGTTGGAGATGATTTTGTTCGTGTGCGCGAGAGAGAAGGGCGTCTAGCTCATAGACTTTGAGAATGAAGGGTCAGAAATTGATCCAGTCTTCAAGTCGGGTCTCCAACGTTCGGGTCAAATTCGGGTTTGCTACTGCCCGAGTGCCTGGCCACGTATTATTTAATTCTCCTTAGGAAACATGATTACGGTGAATGTCCATAACTCTTAACTGAATAATAAACATTACTCTTATTCATTATCTCCATAACTTTTACTACTCCAATATTTATGGTTGTAACTCTCATACTTCCATATTCTCCCCCATGATCTTCCTCCATAATCTCAAATGCTTAATGACATATTTATGAAATTCTTTTGGTATATCTCTATGTAGTATTATAAATAGAGTATGAGAAGTCATTTTGTAACACGCTTGAATACATGGAAGAAATATGAATCTCTCCTCTCTTGCTCCCTACATTCTTGTCTATTTTCTTGTTTTATATTATTACTTTGAGCTAAGTTTCTTAACACGTTATCAGCACGAGGCTTTAACCAACTCAGATTATAACCCATTTCATGATAGAAGTATAAAGAGCCGACAAACTTTAATCAATTTGGTTGAGCCAATGGGATCCTTGGCATTTCCGTATTCCATATCAATATTCAGTTTGCTTCTTATTGAATTGGGAGCATCGTTTTCAAAGTATACATGAATTGAATTTCGTATTTAACTCATGTTAAAATTTGAATTTGGTGCAATTTTGTGTTACATGATAATACAGTTTCATCTGTGCAGGAAAATGATGGTTTTGTTCGAATTGGAAAATGGTATCATCTCTGTAACTACACTTCTCTTATTCATTATTGAAAACATGACACATGCTTGCAGGATTCAACAAAGCAGTATGAAGCCATTTGTTACGACCCAAAATTCAACTAGTCGTGATGACACCTAACCCAACCCGTTAGGTAAGTCAATTAACAACTATCCAATTCCAATGAAATTTAATAAGACAATTAAGTTAAAGAAAATATCTAAATCCTATACATTTTTCAAGGACTGGTAGTACAAATCATAAGCTTCTAAGATTAGAATATACAAAGCTGATATGAAACAAGTACATCATCTGTTTGAAATATATATAAACAGATTTTATAAATCTAAGGCTACCATGAACAAAAGGCAGCTATAACCGGAACGCAGGTACGTCTGCAATTCTAGCCCCCGTCGATCACAGCAACATCAATATCCAACGTTTGCACGCAAGGTGTAAAAGTGTAGTATGAGTACAATCGACCCCATGTACTCAATAAGTAACAAACCTAACCTTAGGTTGAAAGTAGCGACGAGCTGGAACCTAACACAATAGCCAACAACAGTTCATAATAACATAATAAAGTAATAAAAGAAGTAACTTAGAGATAAAATGCTCAGCTCGTTCACAGTTCCAAAAAATAGGCCTGTTTTTCAAGTATACCAGTGAAAACCAAATCTTTTACCTAAATCGCCAAAAATATGAGTAAGTTTGAAATTGTGATTTCTCCTAAAAATCCTAAGATGTTTCCTTTTTCCAGATAGCAAGAGTAAAAATACATCTCTATGTCTATCTGTTAATATGTGTGAGAAGTCATGAATGACGTGATACCGTACAACATGAGGAAAATACATCTCTATGCTTGTAGATCATGTGTGCATGTCAATGCGATGTATCTCAGAGATGAACTCATGTACTTACACTCTCAGAGTACTCAATCTCACCGTCTCACACTTTCCACTCATTATGCTCAATACTCCGCACATTCAGTCATTCACCACTATACAATACATGTTGCGGCGTGCAGACCGATCCACATATAGCCATATGGCCCGTTGCACGCGTGCAACCCGATCCACATATAGATAGCCATAAGGCCCGTATATATATATGTGTGTGTGTGTGTATGTGTGTATATATATATATGCGTGTGTGTATATATATATATATATATATCCATAAGGCCCTTTGCGGGTGCAACCTAATCCACATATATATAGCCACAAGGCCTGTTGCAGCATGCAACCCGATCCACACATATATACGCTCACTGGGTGTGTGTACAAAATCCGGAGGGGCTCCTTCAGCCCAAGCGCTATAACAAGGTAATCATGTCATAAATCAGTAAAACATGTTGCGACGTGCAACCCGCTCCAATCATTAACAAATAAAATATGTTGTAACATGCAGCTCGATCCCATAATATCACTTACATTCAGGCCCTCGGCCTCACTCAGTCATCAAACTCCAGTCTCTTGGGCTCACAATGCCATGAAACTAGCCCAAAATGATGATATGATGTGTCAATAAATAGCAATAAAGACTAAGATATGATATGAAGTGAATAGACATGACTGAGTATGAAATTGCAGTTTAAAAAAATAATTCAACAACAATATGACCTCAGTGGGTCCCAATAGAATAAATATGTAGCCTAGACATGGTTTCTAACATGGATCACAGCTTATTAGCTCAAATACGTAGAGATTTCATAGTTATAAACAAGATCAGGTAACTACACAGTACCACAGGAATAACAGAGTCACAATTCACACGGTGCACGCCCACACGTCCATCACCTAGCATGTGCGTCATCTCAACACCAAACACATAACACGTAATTCAGGATTTCATACCCTCAGCACCAAGTTTAGAAGTGTTACTTACCTTGAAGAATCCAAATCCAATACCTAATAAGCCAAACGATGCTCCAAAAATGCCATCCCGCATGTACCGACCTCCGAACGGCTCGAAACTAGCCAAAAGAAACTCAAATACATCAAATAATGCCAAATGAAACAAACTCAATTGAAAGGTCGAATCTTTAATCAAAATTCTAAAATTGACCAAAAAGTCAAACCCAGGCCCGCGCCTTGGAACCCGACAAAACTCACAAAATCCGACAACCCATTCAATTATGAGTCCAACTGTCAGGACCAAAACCGATGGGCTGCGACGGGAACCCAATACCTTACTTAACCGAGTACCAACATAACGTATCTTTCTTATCATACTAACATTGGTAACTGGGCCAACATGGCCATAACTCGTAATGTATAACTATAAGTGGGAAAGCACTGTACAAATGAACCATCTTTATTAAAATATAAATACACATGGGCCGTCGAGGCCTCTGACATACTATACAAAATGAGCATCTGTCTACAAAGCCTCTAAAAGTATTTGACATCAAATGGGATAGGGTACCGCCCTACCCATAAGTCTATAGAAAATTCTGACATGAAGACTCATAGACTCGGTTGCACTCCAAATGAGGTGGAGTCTTACTGATCCTTAATTGAATACTGATCTCGTCTACTATGAGGGCTCGTCAAAATGATTGTCCATACCTGCATGCATGAATGCAACGTCTCCAACAAAAGGACGTCGGTGCGAATAATGTACCGAGTATGTAAGGCACATAAATAAGTATATAAAAGACATAGAAGAAACATGGAGTAAATGACTCAACCTGTAAGTCTGGATAACTCTGTAAGTCATGAAATACTTATAGTGTCATGCATATGCTTATGAATGTCATGTCGTGCATAGGTACATGTGTTCATAACATTATCAAGCCTCTGAGGGCATCCTATCATATCATCTCGGTCGCTGGGGGCAAATCATCAACGTATACCATCTGATCAGGTGGTGATGCATATATAATGCCGTAACCTTTTCCCATATCCCATATACATATAATATATATATATACGTGTATATAACGTCATCTGATCATGGGTCAATGTAAATGAATGCAACGCATGGGAAGTACGTCAATAAAATCTCTCGGAATTTCATAAGACCATTATGCCTTTAATTAATATCATGAAATAAACTTTATCAACTTACGTATTTTTTGAGACCCATAAACAGACGATATCATATTAAGACATATGAGGAATCAAGAACATAAGAACCTCTAGTATTTCTATGAGTAGAGTCATTTATGGAAGTTGTTCATTTGCTCGTTTCGTTTGTATCGTATGGATCATGCCAAAAAGAAAGAAGGGATAAACTTAACATACCTGAGTCGATTCTCTTGACAGTCCCACTAACACACGTTAATTGCGACGAAACACGTAACGACGAGATCAAAATAGGGAACAATCCGTATGATATTCTTAAGAAAGATTGCACCGTACTCCCTTTTAATTGCCAAATCTCACGTTCTTACGATGCCATGAAATCTGGTTTGAAATTGATATATGTATCTCTCTTAAGATGCCAAATCTCTCTTTAAATGGCTATATGTTCTTAAGAATGCCAAATCTCACGTCTCTAATTGATATATGTATCTCTCTCAAGATGCCAAATCTCTCTTTAAATGGCTATATGTTCTTAAGAATGCCAAATCTCACGTCTCTAATTGATATATGTATCTCTCTCAAGATGCCAAATCTCTCTTTAAATGGCTATATGTTCTTAAGAATGCCAAATCTCACGTCTCTAATTGATATATGTATCTCTCTCAAGATGCCAAATCTCTCTTTAAATGGCTATATGTTCTTAAGAATGCCAAATCTCACGTCTCTAATTTAGAAGGGTCTTATATTTGGATTGGTATGGGCCCCACTTCATGTGGTGGCTTAACCACATAATCCTTAATCCCTAATCTTGCCACATAATATAATGACTTAAGAGTCACAAATCTTAGAGTGGCTTGCTGCCACGTGGGGGAGGGTTTAGTCTTATCCAATTCTTTAATTAATCACCCAATAATTTCTTAATTAACTAGGTAATCTCCTATTACCCAATAATTAATCAATTACCCATATAATTAAGAATTACCTCAACTTATTTAAATACTACTCACTTTTAACATACCTTATACACCTTACTATCATAGTCATGTAGTACCTTATATGGCACTAGTCCATAAATATCGAGTATTATAGTTCAGACCGTATTTTATCCCAAATTGTCAGACTTCGACGACACTTATTTTCTTTGATTCACTTACCCTCTCACTTTCACGAATTTACTTATCACTTGTTTGAAATTATATAATGCTTAAAATCTCAAAATAATCTCATTCTTGAACTTATGTCGATTAACTTACGACGAAACTTTAACGTACAATGCGGGATGTAACATCTCATTTCTGAGCTTTCATCAATTTACTTATGGTGTACTTTCACGTAAGAAAACATAGGGTGTAACATCATTCCCCCCTTTGGAACATTTGTCCTCGAATGTTGACTGATGCATTTATCATTTTCATAACCTATGTCTTCCGAATACTTTAGTACTCTTCTTTCCATCTAGACAACTGTTCTATGAATAAATCCAAAGGCCAGGGCATTCCCCCTTTAGGCCTCCTTTTCACACCACGACTTGTAGTAGGAATTCTTCCAATCTCGCAACTATTGCTACTTTCTATCATGCAACCCGTACGATACTGGCCTTGTAAGTGCGCCTATGCGACTCTTCTATCCTTTTTCTTCCAGCTTTTAGCCAATCTCTAGGCCTTACTTTGCAAACATATACAAGGCTTGATAAAATATCCCTCTAGGCATCTATAGGTATACTGAAGTTCTTCGCTCGGTACTTTGTCGAACTTACGAATATTGTTATACCTTATTTCACAGATCCATTTATCCATCCGTATGACTTTACTGCATCTAGTTAGGTCATACATACCATAACTCTTACTTCGATTTATCATTACTGAGGTCTGCTACCAAACTCCAGGTTACTCTCGTTGCTTATCCTTAAGACTGATGGCCTAATCTCATCTCATACTTTGTAACTTTTATCCTCCATTATTGATTCACCTTAATATTGATCTAAAATCTACCACTGATAACTTGAAACTTCTTATGTAATCACTAGGGATGATGTATCATCTGGGAACATCTAAAATTATTAGACTGATCCACCTGGGGGCGATACCATGCTTCCATAACCATATTTCATAGCATCCCAACGTGATTCATTCTTTAGGGGTTATTCTAATCACGTACAACTCATGAAATCCTCCCCCATTTTTTTCTTCAATTCCTTACTCAATTAAAGGCCCAAACTCATCCTTTATCTATTACAATTACACCCTCATCCTACTACAAAGGCAGCATTCCATCTCTTCTAATGCTACTAATCTTAGACTCCTTTGAGTTCATTCAGGCTATACTGAGCTTTCTATAACTTAGAGAAACCATCAACTCTCTTGTTTTTCAGGGGCTTAATCCCAAGGATTTATCCATTCTGCTCACCTTCTCACTCGCCTTTTCTTATCCTTACTCATGTCTTCCTAAAACCTTGTCGTTCTACCATACTTTAGCTTGCGACCTACACATATCTATTAATACTACTTGCAACCTTCCTTCAACTTGATTGCACCATAGATTTCCTTGTGTTATTCTAGAACATCAAGCAAGAAATCACATTGTCTCTAACTCTTCTTTTACTCTCTTAACTAGAACTCTTGATACCTAGAACCCATGGGCTAGAAGATATGTCACTAACGATGCCACTATCATTCCTGGATACCGAATCTCAGTGCTTTTAGTCTTCTATCTGAAGTATGAACTATTCACAACCTTCTGCATTTGAGTATTTCGTACGTTGTTTACCTTTACCTTAATTACCTTAAAATTTTGCATCATATCTTCTATCTCTTTTATGTCCTTCCTTCCACATAGGTATAATTCACATCCACAACTCGAAGCTCTATTATAATACTTGCACCTTTGGTGCATACACAATCCGGTGGGAGCTTTATACTAACTTCTTATGAGGCTGGTAATCTTCTAACTGGCTTTATCGTAGAGCCGTTATAGAATATGGCTACTGTACTATCTCTCTTATACCTCTAATATTTAAGAGTGATCCTGCAATGTTCTCAATCACGGGGTCTATAATTTTCTTGGTCCACTAATCAGTCTTCTGATTTTTTTTAAAATCAAATATACCACTAGGCAGGCTGCCCAGTGGCTAATATATAAATTAAATCCCAAAATGGGGCTAAAGCTTACAAGATGTCCAAACAAAAATAGAAGTTGCATGAAGCTACTAGCTACCAAAAGGATAGAAAAGCTAAAATCTAATGAACTAGCTATTACAAAATAATAAGCTGAGTGCTTCTTTCTCCTGTCAGTGTATGTGAATCCAAATGCAAGTGGAAAATACCAAGCATCACCTATTAAGCTCTCACCAGGCGCCAGGGTATACTGCCCATAGGCTAAAATGAATTCCAAACATCTCCACCACAGAGTTGAAGCCAACATAGTCTTCCAAGTGTAGCTACTATATGATCTCTATATGCAGTGAACTGAGTGTGTCCAAGTATTAATCATGTGCTCACTCATCAAACATAACATGTAGAAGAGCCCGGCTTTAGGCAGGCTTTGCAAGGAAAAAGCCAGGCTTGACCTAGCTTTAGGAAGGCTTTGCAAGGCAAAATCCAGGCTTGAGCTGGCTTTGCAAGGCAAAATCCAGGCGTGAGCTGGCTTTAGGCAGGCTTTGCAAGGCAAAAGCCAGGCATGAGCTGGATTTAAGCAGGCTTTGCAAGGCAAAAGCAGGCTTCGTGACTGTGCCTTTTTTTGTTCTTATAAGCTTAGATCTTTCCATGCTAGAACCTTTAGTATAAACATCATTCTAAACATTGCTAAACCATCCTCAGATTGAGCATGAAAGCATGCTAATACCATTGATAAATGATTCAACAATCTCCAAAAATACCACATGACAGGTTCAGTGTTTTACTTAGTATTTGTCCATATCAGACTCAGGATAAATTGTACCATCCAACACATGCTTATCGCATTTTTCCTATACACTATCAAAGCATCCCCAGAATGAGCATGTGACCATGCTAATACCACTGGAAAGTACCTTAATAACATACAGAATGAGACAATGAAACATGCAGGTTTGTGTAGAGTCCAAACTGTGAAGCCATCAATCTGGGGTTCTTCTCTTTACTATCCTAACCCTAAGGTTAGGTTTTTGAGATTTGTCTAGATTGATCGACCTCCTCCCTGCATTAGGTAGTTCAGAGAACAAATGAAACTCAGATGTACCTGCAAAAGAAAACACAATGTTGGCTATAAAATCCGCCACTGAGTTGCCTTCTCTGAACACATGTTGAAAGATCACATTGAAGTTCCCCTTCATCTCTATAATTTTCTTCACATCATTTGAAATTACCCAAAGAGGATCATATTCCCCTTCCATCACTTTCTTCATCACCAATGAATCAGTCTCCAATATGAGAGGGTGAAGATCATGCTCCACACAGTATTCCAATCCTTGAAGAACAACCTTAGCTTTAGCCACCACATTAGTTGTCACCCCCAGGTCTATTGCCCTTGCATACACCACATCACCTTCATCATTCCTCACACAAAAGCCTAAGGAGCTAGGACCAGGATTTCCTTTTGAAGCTCCATCAATATTGCATGTGTACCAACCATGAAAAGGAAGCTGCCATGTTACTCTTGTAGTGATCAATATAGGTTTATATCCTTCAAAATATTGAATTATGTCTGGCCATAACAATGGAATATTAGGCATCCGAGCATACCTCACCCTTTCCAGTTGATGCAATGTCCTATAGATCTCATGAATCACCCTATTTGTGGACATTGAACCCCTATGTTTACCTGCATTTCTTCTCTTCCAAAGTTCCCAAGTGATGATAGCTGGTACTGCTTGAAACAATGGCTTTAACTTTGGACAACATTGAGCATACCGCCAATTCCTTATAACCTGCTTCAATTGAATCAATGGCACAGTAATTCCAGCAGCCCCCATGAACAAGTTCCATACTTTAGAGGCAGTAGGACTTATGACAAATATATGCTCAACAGATTCCTCTTGGGGATGCTGACAACACCAACACCTATACTTCACCATTTCCCCTTGCCTCCTCCACATGTCATCAGTGGCTATTTTCTGCCTCCACAATCTCCACAAAAAGAAGGATATCTTGAATGGTAAGCCTTTAATCCACATTAACTTGAATTCCTGATTAGTATCAACCCTATGCCTTAATATTTGCCAAGCACTGCTAACACTGAACTTTACTGAAGGAGTTGACATCCAGTATGGCCTATCCCAATATCTCTCACTTCCTTCATAATGCACATTAGCCTTATATGTTCTGTAATTTACTCATTGAAAGTTTGATCTAGCAACTGATCATCCCATGTTTCACCTTACCGTAATTCAGCCACGTCCTGAAGATCTTCATTGATTGGAAAGTCTTCAGGTAATACGTGATAAAGTGCACCTAATCCAGTCCAATTTTCATGCCAAATATTAGTTGTTCCACTCTTCAATTCCCATAGGATCTCATGTTCTACTTCTTCCCTAGCATTCAACATTTGTCTCCAAACATGAGATCCCCTTCTAAACTGCACCACCATTGGTATCTCCTTCTTGCAATACTTATTCCACATGAAATTAGACCACAAAGATTTTGTGGTCCTAAACCTCTACCATAGTATAGAAAACAGTGCCCTTGACACATCATGTAAGGACCTAAAACCTAGGCCCCCTTCCTCTTTAGGAAGGCAAAGATTTTTCCATGAAGCCCAATGCCTGCTTCTCCCTTCTTCGTTTTTGCTCCAAAAGAACCTAGAAAAAATCTTATGAAGATGCTCTAGGAATTTTTTTGGTGGATCAAGGACTGATAACATGTGGACTAGCATACTTTGCAACACACTAGAAATGAGTGTTGCCTTTCCTCCAAATGACAACAACTTTCCTTTCTATGAATGCAATTTAGCCTTTAATTTCGTGATAAGATCCTCATAATAGTCCTTCCTCCTTCTAGTGTAAAAAATAGAACACCCTAGATATGTGAAGGGGAATTTACCTCTTGCAAATCCTGTAATAGCTCCAACTACCTGAAATAATCCATTAGCAATCTTTGAATACATGTAGTATGAACTCTTATCTTTGTTGATCATCTGACCTGATATCTTCTCATAGTTCCCCAACACTGCCATAATCTTGATCAAGGACGGAGGATGAGCAGAAGCAAAGATTATAGTATCATCAACATATGCCAAGTGGTTTAAAGGATCAGACCACTTAGGCATTCCAAATCCCACAAATGACTTGTCTTCAAAGAGCTTATTCAAAGGCCTGGAAAGCAACTCAACTGACAAAATGAACAATGTTGGGATAGGGGATCCCCTTGCTTCACACTCCTTGTAGACTTAAAGAACCCTGAGGACTGCCCATTTACCAATACTGAGTACTAGTTATTTGACACCAAGTTCCACACCATGTTGATGAAGTGCTCAGAAAATCCCATCTTCCTTAGTACATGCAATAAGTACTTCCATGAAACCCTATCATAGGCCTTAGCCATATCAAGCTTGACCACTACATTAGCTGGCTTTCCCCTTAACCTTATGTTAGTGACAATTTCTTGAGTCAATAAGATGTTCTCAAATATACTCCTACCCTTGACAAATCCGGATTGATTAGGGGATATTAGAGAAGGAAAAAAACTCTCCAATCTATCATGTAACACCCTAGACAAGACCTTGTTAATGAAGTTTCTCAAACTAATAGGTCTTAAGTCAAAAAAGGTCTCAACTCTAGGTTTCTTAGGCAGCAACACTAGGTTGGTGTGAGTGATGGATTTAGGTAGTGTAGCTCCTCTATAGAAGTGTAGCACCATGTTGTGTATATCAGCACCAATATCATCCTATCATGTTTGATAAAACAGGCTAGTGAATCCATCTGGACCACTAGCACTCTCCCAACCAAGCTCAAAAACTGCTGTCCTTACCTCTTCAATTGTAGGCAATCTGCTAAGTTCCAAATTCTGTTCCATAGTGACCATCGAAGGTACATTATTGAGCAATGAAAAGTTAGACACATCACCTTCATTTGTAAACTATTTTTGATAGAAGTCCACTACAACTATAGCCAATTTCTCCTGGTCTTTAATCCATACCCCACTTCCACCTTTGATCCTCTTCAGTTGCAATTTCTTTCATTTTCCATTGACATGATTGTGAAAGAAACTTGTATTCCTATCTCCTTAAGCAAACCAAGTCATCCCAACTTTTTGCTTCCAATACTGTTCCTCAATACTCAAGTATTTCTTCAATTCAGAGTGAGCCTTTTGAAGCACAATCCTATTCTCAACTGTAGGATCTTCTTCAAACAACATCTCTTTCACCCTAACAATGTCCTCCAAAATAGCCAACTGCTTGAAAATATCACCACATGTTTCCTTACTCCATTTTGACAGTGTTGTCTTCACCCTCTTGAGCTTCTGCTTGAATATCAAAAATGGATCCCCTATGAAATCAGCTTCCCAATTCTACCTCACCACATCCATAAATATAGCATGCTTAGTCCAAAAGTTCAAGAACCTGAAAGGCTTGATAAAATTGGTGGTCTGCTCCCCACATGTCATTAACAATGGTGCATGATCCGATCCAGTCCTGATTAGATGTTCAACTTCAATAGTTGGCAACATGTTCTGAAATGACAAATTCACAAAGATACTATCCAATCTTTCGAATATACATGCAGCATTGGACCTCCCATTCCACCATGTAAATGGACTTCCTTTATATCCTTGCTCAAACAAACCACAAGAATTTACACAAAATGCAAATTCCTCCTATTCAGGAGGGTGTACTGGAAATCCTCCTATTTTCTGATCTTCATGCAATATCACATTGAAATTCCCTCCTACCAACCATGGAAATTTCATATCACTTGCTAAGTAAAACAAGTGATCCCACAATTCCAACCTCTCCACTACTGAACATTTTGCATAAGCAAATGCCATCATCATGTGTTGCCCCAGGTCATGGTGAAACACTCTCACAGTCACCTGTTTCTCAGTATCCTCCACTAATTCCCATTCCACCACTACATCAAAGAACAACCATATTTGCCCATTAATATTTGCATAAGCAGTCTCCATATTCAACCTTCTTCTATCTCTATCAATGAGTCTTCTTTTGAAAAGGCTCCATCAATGCAACTACACAAAAACTATGTTCCCTATTCATGTTGATCACCCTAGGAAAGGCCTGTTGTGTATTCAGAAACCTTATGTTCCATATTAATGTTTTGATCATCATCACTTAGATATAGAAGCTGCCCTTCTGGGCATTATTCTTGATGGTTGTGGTGGCTCTTTATTATGATTCTTCTTTGTTTTCTTACCTCCTTTAGCACTAGCTGTGGGTGATAAATCTCTTTCCCTAGTCACTTGTTTGAAGTTTTCTGCTGTAGATTCATCATTTCCTTCATCCTCCATTGGACTTTATCTCATTAAGTCTTCATCAATTGGTACCACATTGTGTGTAACTAAATCATGTAAATGCTGTAGCGTAGTCTTCAGCGGAATACTAACTTGCAGCTGCATAATTTGATCAGTGCCATACTCCATAGGCACTTCCTCTATTTCCCCATATGCTCTTGGAACAATTTCCCGCTTATCAGCCTTTTCCTTGCTATTCTCCATACAAGCAAAAACAACCTGCATCATTTTAAATTGCTGCTCATAGACACTGCCTAGCACAGGAATTAATATAGTAGTCTGCTCAGAAATGTCTGCTCTATTGATATCATTACCCTTTCCATTGCATGTGTTTTGATCTGACCCCGATGTATCATCCATAACCTTCACATTATCATCTCCATCAAGTTTATTATCCAATGCATACACCGGAACACCCTCTATAATCTCTCCAGTTTCACTAGGGGTAAGGTTTACTATGGCTATCTCATCAGGTGAACCTGGCGCCAGGCCTGGCGTTGCCAGCCTAACGCCTGGGGGACCTGTCTTTAGGCCTGGCGCCGCCAACCTAATGCCTGGTGAGCCTAGCTTTAGGCCTGGCATCGCCAGCCTATCGCCAGGTTGAGTGTTTTCCTTCTTCACCTTGTCTCCTGTTGTCTTTGGCGTGCCTGGCTGATCATCCTCCACCTCTATTGCATCACTCCATAAAACCTTTGTTGATTTTACCTCATCAAGGTCCTCAAGCTGCCCAGAATCTGCAAATGTTTGAGATGGAATATCTTGGCATGATTGGTTTGTAGTCACATTGGATTTCCTTAGCTCCTCTTTTCTAGTTCCAAAACCTCTATTAACCTAGTCGATTGTGGATTCCTTATTAGCCCTTTCATCAGTACTTTGATCATTAGGAACAATAGAATTAGCCTTAGCTAAGTTCCCATTATGCTGATCTTCCAACACTTTCTCAATTACTTCCTTCTTCACACGCTTAAGTTCATGTTGATTACCTTCTCCAGCTGGTTTAGTATAAGCATCTTTCACAACTCTAACCCTAGAAGCCTTAGGATTAGGGCTTAACACTCCGGTATTGCCTTCCTTTTTCTTCTCCTGGCCCTTCTTGGATTGCTTATCCCCATGTTCCTTCTTCTTACCATTTCTATGATCCTCAACTTTGCCTTCAGTAATTTGTAGAGTAGGTTGATGAACTTCCTCAACCTCTAGTGCATTAAACTTGTTCTTGGTTGCTACATCCTCAAGTTTGGCCTTCCCTTTACCCTTGTCATCTTCCTTTCCTTGTTTGTTATCAACAATGTGACCCCTATTATCCCGTTGGTATTTGTTCTTCCTTGCTTGCAACCATTCCTGCTTGGCATGATTAGTAGCTGGCTTACCAACCACCTTTCCACTTGCTAGAACCTTTGTTGAATTTTCAGTTGTACCAATTGCTTCAGTACTCACCACAACTATCTTCTCCTTTCCTTGATCCTCAACATCTTCATCAAATATCTTGTGTAATTCAGGATAAATTACCCAGCATTCTGCCTCACTATGCCCTTGTTTTTTGCAAGGATTGTAATATTTTGGCATATAATCATACTTAATCCTAATCCATTTAAACTCTTCTGGCCCAGATTCATCAGCTTCTTCCACAATCTTAATACGATGGGGGAACTTACCTAATAAGTTAACTTCTGCCTTCACCTTAGCACAACTAGGTCTAGTCCCATTTTGAGTTGCTAGGTCTACATGTAATGGATTACCTACTGCACGAGCTAATGAAAATACACACTCCTTACCAAATAAATTAGGAGGAAGTTCTGAAAAGCTAATCCAGGCTATGGCAATGGGAGTCTCTTCATCAGGTGTCCACCATGGATTCCATTTTGTACAACGCATCTGCCACATGTCTGACTGAGCTTTTATAAAAAAAGCTGGCTTCGAAAGAAAATGAGCATAGTCCTCCAATAATGACAGCCTAATCAACACATGACTATATTCAATTAAACCAACTGAACAATGTACTTTAATATCACATTGAATTGGAATTACTTTACGTAATTCACTAATAACAGGCTTCCCATACGAAAATTTCCCAAGAACTGCAAGTTGAAGCCTTTGTTGTATGATAGATTGCTTTACTTCTTGTTTCTTCCACTTCACAACTGGTTCTCCGTGAAGGAACTCAACTGGTTTCAAAATAATGTAGCTAAGGTTTGCATGGGGGCATTAATGGCAGTAGGTTTTAATATTTTTGCATAAACCATGGGTTGGGGATTGTTTTTTGTGGTTGTAGATGGTTGGGCGACAGTGGAGGGAGGTTCAGGAGGCAGCGCAACTACTGGTGGTGGCTGGCCGCCGGCCGTGGCTGCCATGGAAAGATCGCAGGTGAGTTTAGGGTTTAGGAGAGAGAAGGGAGCTTTTTTTTTTCCTATTGATTAATTATATATATGTGTTGTTTTAGACTTCTGATTTACTTAGTTGATGTAACTCTTTAGTTTCCTTTTCCCTCTAATCAACCTTTATGTAGTCTTAAGCTATCTTCCAATCTACGGCTCATGGTATTAGTTGTTTTTTAGCCTTTCATGGGCGCTATGTAATATCCATGATACAATCTTCTAACAATTCAATCCTTTACCTATGACTTGGACTCAATTCTTTCTTTTAACTTATACTGGAGTCTTCGACGTCTGTATGATTGTCAACGTATATGCTGCATGGATAATACTCTGAAACCTTAAGTGCGTTCATAATGTAACTAACTCTGGATCATTGATCGAACAATTCCTTTCGTTCCTTCTCACCTTTCTTTAAACGTAAGCAATTACTTCTCTTGGTCTTTTTGCCTCCTTGTTGCGTGCCTACTTAGCTTATCTTAGTTCCCATGCATGCCGGAATTTTTGTGCAACTTATATGATCTCGAATATTACTTTTGATTTTATTTCCCGCTCATTAGCTCCGATAGGTGCCACTTTCATATGGAATGCATACAATGTTGTAGTGAGACTGCTATTACAAGACCATTTCTTCTTCACGTTACTATGCTTTAGGTTGAAGCCTTCTTCCTTATTTCCACAGCTAGTCTTTCGTTGTCGTAATTAGAGAGGACCCTCTGACTTTTTTAATCTTGTAAAGTTGCAAGCTTATTACGTCGTATACTCGACAAAATTTTTGATGTCCTTCCTCGCCTATAATTATCCATGGTTACTTACCCCCATGCCCTTGTGCTTGTAGGGTTGCTTCTGAACTTAATATTTTGACTATCTTCCCAGTGTCACTCTCTTTTATTTTCGAAATACTCATATGGTACCTTTAACTACCCCGACTCTTATCTGAATATTTCTCAAGTATTACAATGTCACAACTGCGGTGATGAATTCACTATATTGGGGTTTACTACGTTTATCTTGCACGATCTATTGATTTGTCTGTATCCTCTTGTCTAGCCATAACTAGGCTCTTCCTGAATCAACTGCTAACTACTCGTTGGTCCATTCTCATATTAATATTCCATGTAATCTTTCTTGGGTTATTTCCTTTGTCTTAACTTACCTCCCGCATTGGCTCCTTATTTATCAATAACATTCCAGGCGCGAACCCTTACTTCCTTTCCTTGACTTTGTGCTTGCATAATGTTCTGGAATCGAAGAATATTGGTAGGATTTGGATAAGTTCAATCTCATTCCTTTCTCATTTTTATCGCATTTTCCTTTACTATTCCATAATTACTAGAACCACTTAATTCTGACTTAATGTCACATCACTCCACATTTCCCCCTTTAGGGGAGTACTATGAGTTAGAGCTACGATGATCTATCTATGGATGTTTTACCTCTTCATTTTTGGCGTCTTTTCACATCATCGATGACCCTTACTCCCCCCGCGGTAATCCTTCTGTACCAAGGATAACAAAATTCCTTACTCACGAGGGTGACACTTAGTGTAACTGGCACCCATAGTACCTTAAGCTTAACTTTGCTCACATTGCTTGCTTTTAAGGAATCGTCTTCCTGAATGACCTTTAAGGGTTATTCTTCTATCGTCCATTCTTTTATCGCCAGAACGCAATCTGAAATTCTCATGATGCCAACTATTATAAAATTACTCAATTCCCAATTCATGTTTAGTTTATCTTGTTCACCAACCCATACTGATTTCTATTACTCTGAGATCTAACTTTTCCTTTTGGTAATCACGTTAGAGTCGCGAACTTATTTCTCGAAATGATATAACTGGGTACCTCGTACCCTTCTTCACCTTGCTTCTTTTACTTGTTGAAAGATATATCTACCTCCTGACTCTTATTGCTTTTCACCATATGGGTAGATATTCTTACCTTAAGGTTCCTTATCAAGAAGCTTACACACATGTTCTTCTGAAAAATTTACATTTACTCATCATAAGCATTATGCAAAAATTAAGTTCCTGTGACTCAACTCTTCCACAACTATATCACTTATCAACCGTCTTTCCAGATGTAGGCATCGTCGTATTATCAATAAGATAGAGTTTAGGAAATTGAGTTCTTGCAACTGAGCTCTGCCACACGATCTAGAGTAAGAAGAAAGGATGACAGTCCTAAATGCCCTGTAGCCTCATGCTTATAAGTGTGGTGCACGAGACACCCATAAACAAGACTCTACTAGACATGGCTTATAGACTCCCTAGGACAGAACTGCTCTGATACCACTTTTGTCACGACCCAAACCGATGGGCCGCGACGGGCACCCGGTACCTTACTCAACCGAGTACCAACATAATGTATCTTTCTTATCATACTATCATTGGTAACTGGGCCAACATGGCCATAACTCGTAATGTATAATTGTAAGTGGGAAAGCACTGTATATAATGACTTAATCCCAAATCTTGCAAGATAATATAATGACTTAAGAGTCAAAAATCTTGGGGTGGCTTGATTCCATGTGGGGGATGGTTTAATCTTATCCAATTCTTTAATTAATCACCCAATAATTCATAAATTAACTAGTTAATCTCTCATTACCCAATAGTTAATCAATTACCCACATAATTAAGAATTTACCTCAACTTACTTAAAATACTACTCACTTTTAACATACCTTATACACCTTACTATCATGGTCATAGTACCTTGTATGTTACTAGTCCATAAATACCGAGTATTATAGCTCGTACCGTATTTTATCCCAAATTGTCAAACTTTGACGAAACTTATTTTCTTCGATTTGCTTATCCTCTCACTTTCACGAATTTACTTATCACTTATTTGAAATATCATAATTCTTAAAATCTCAAAATAATCTCATTCTTGAACTTATGTCGATTAACTTACGACGAAACTTTGACGTACGAAAATGCGGGATGTAACATCTCATTTATGAGCTTTCATCAATTTACTTATGGTGTACTTTCACGTACGAAAACATGGGGTGTAACACCAACCATACTAGTTTCACTCAAATCCAACTACGAATCGATGTTCAAAACTCAAAAATTCACTTTATGAAATTTTAGACAAAACCCCCAAATTTCACTTTGAAATCATCAATCAAATGCCAAAAACAAATATGGATTCACGAAATATAATCAAAATTGAGTATAGAACACTTACCCCAATCCATATGGTAAAAATCGCCTCAAAAAATTGTACAAATCCGAGCTCCCCAACTCAAAATATGACCAAATGAACAAACCTTCGATATTAAGTATCTTTGCCCAGCCATTTTGCCTTGTTTTTCATGCTAAATGATTCCGAAACTTGCTTTTGATTCCTCCAACGGATTCCTTGTGAAAGTTCAGTCAAGTTAGGCTTTTGAATCACTCCATTTGACCTTATAATGAAGGAGATATGTTGGTTTCAATATTTGAAAATAGTGCAGATTTTTAAATACGAAGTCGGTGGCAATTTTGTAATTAATCTGACAAATCTGGCAACCCAATTCATTGTAAAATGATCATAAAATCCTCATACGATGTTCAAAACAGAAATCTAAGCTTATTTTTTCAATGTGGTTCCAATTATGCTTGAAGAAACGACGACGAAACATAAGAAAAAAGAGTACAACACAACCCAAACCTATATGAAACTCACCCGAGCCCCTCGGGACCCCGTACAAACATACCAAAAAGTCCCATAACATAACATAGACTTACTCGAGGCCTCAAATCATGCATAACAACATCGAAATAATTAAACGCACCTCAAATCAAATCTAATGAACTTTTGAACTTTCGACTTCCAAATGGATCTTCAATGGGGAACTGGGCAACTGGGCGTGCGATTATGCGATGCCTTTATATTTCTGCGGACTGCATACATGATCCACGACCCATTATGCGGTCCCAAATGTGATTTGCAGGGGCATTTTGTCTAAATTTGACCCCGACTTTTAGCCCATTATAAATAGATTTACTAGGGTTTTTGTGGGATATCTTATCTGAAAAAGAGGCTACATTAAAGGCATTGAATACACCATTATTTTGGAAGCTTTTGAAGAGAGAATCTTGTATCTTTGTAAGCTTTATGACTTTATTTATTGCTCTATTCTTGGATTCTAGTATGAGTTGCTAGTTTTAAATACTAAGGTTGTGGACCCTAAATGGCTGTAATATTAATGGGTGTTTACCATTGAATATATATATAATGGTTAGTTGACATTAATTCATTTCTCATGCGTCATTTATTGTTGGTGGTTGCAAACATTGACTAATTCTATTTCACTCTATCTTTACTTGGAAAAGTGGGTTAGGGTTTGGTAGAATTGAATATAAAAAACTCAAGGCTTTAAACTTTGTTTAATAGAATCGCTTAGGAATAAGTGGGTTCTATTTGGCATAAATTGGTTATTCTTAATTGCAACTCTTTTATATTTGGGAAAATCATAAAGAGAAAATACTACCCAACTATTGGGAAATATTAGGTTGCTTAGAAACCATTTGCATATCAAATGACCTTCCATTAGAAATATATCATATTAACACCGATAGCATTACATTCCATTAATGGGGACACAACCTTGGTTTTATTAATCAAATTAATTACATTCTCACAACACAATAGTTTTCCTTATTACGCATAATTACAACACTCTCTTTTAAGCTAACGAAATAAAATTACGACTTAAGTCAAGTTTCACACTATTCAAGTAACCTTTTCCCACCTATTCCCTGTGGGATTCGACCCCAACCTAGTTGGATTATTATATTTGACATCTAACGCCTTACACCATTTAGTTAGGTGTAATTTGAGCGTATAAAATTTTGGCACCGTTGCCGGGAAATACGGTTTTGAAATTACTATTTAGTGTGTGCTTTACTTTACGTCTTCTTCTATTCCACCATACTTTGCTTGGTGTTACTAGGTAAACATGGCTGAGCTAGAAGAAGAGAACCCTTTTGTGGATATATATGAGTATATTGAGGATACAAATGCCATTTGCCCTCCAAGAGTTGATGCCGCTACCTTCAATGTGGAACACAGTCTAATCCTAATGCTCAAGGCAGAGGGTTTTTTGAGAAATTCCATCGATGATGATCCGAAACAACATCTTACAAACTTCTTGGGTGTGTGTGCAATGTACAAGAAGAATCATGCTTCAGATGATGCCCTAAGGCTGAGGGTGTTCAAGTACTCACTAACTGGAGATACAAGGCAATGGATCTAAAATCTACCACCTAATTCTATTCATACTTGGCCTGAACTCATCTGAGCTTTCCTAGCTAAATGGTTCCCACAAAGCAAGAAGTCTGAGCTCCGGGATAAAATTTTCTTCTTCAAGCAACTACCGGGAGAGCATCTACATGAGGCATGGATCGATTCAAGCTATATCTAGTGAGGTCGCCGAACCATGGTTTTTCGGACAATATCTTGTTGGAGAAGTTTTACATGAGCTTGGATCCTATGAATCAATCCATAGCCAAAAATGAAGCTGATGGTTCTTTTATGGATAAAACATTTGCAAGGGTCACACAAATTCTTGACAAGATGGCAGAACATAACCAAGCTTGGCACTCAGAAGACACTACGGGTGGAATTGCATATGATACTCCTTCCTTGACCAACATGATTAAGGAGAACCAAGAAAGAGATCAAGTAATTGTCGGGCTTGCTACCAACATCAATGTGTTGATCAAGATGTTTACTGAAAGCCAAACAAAAAATATGAATGTTGCGGAAGATGTGCAACCCTTGTCAAATGAGGATTATGAGAAAGCAAATTATGTCAACTCTCAAGGTGGTTACCAAAGACAAATGTACCAAGGTCCTGGGCAACAAAATCAATGGAGGTCCAACCCTCAAAGACAAGGCCATCAACAATGGCGAAATGATCAAGGTAGTTCAAATCAAGGTAATTGTCGTAACAACAACAACAACTATTCAAATCGGAGTTCAAACCCCTATGTTCCACCAAAGGGGCAATACTCTAACTCTTCGCATTGGAAGGAAAGTTCTTCAAGTGAGTTCCAAAGTGGAGAACATGCCTGAAAGAGTATTGCAAAATTAAGAAAGATCTGACATTTCAATGATGAACATGGCCGAGCTTGTGGGTTCTCACACCGTATCCATACAAAAGTTAGAAATGCAAATAAGAGATCTATCAAGAGAGAAAAATCCGAAGCAAAAGATCACACTCCCAAGTCACACAATAGCAAACCCAAAAGGTAATGGGAGTGGTCCGACTTCTCATTGTATGACAATCACAACTCGAAGTGGAAAAATACTTCAAGGAGAGAATGAACAAGTGGTCGAAGTGGAAGATCCTAAACAAGAGGTTGAGGCACAAGTTGAGGTGCCAATTGTTGTTGAAGCTGAAAGACTTCCAAAGGAGGTGAAAATTCAAGAAGTGAACCGTGAAAGGGTTAAGGAAAAGGTAAAAGAGACACCAAAAGCTCTAGCACCAATTCCTATACCTTCGCGTCCTTTCCCTCGAAGACTTGCTAGAAGGATTGATGATAGCAAACTCGAGAAATTCTATGACATTTCCATCTATGGAAGCATTTCAAGAGATGCCGGGTTTTGCTAAGTACTTGAAGGATTTGATCACCAAGAAGAAAACCACCAAGAATGAAGTGGTGAATGTGACTCACTGGGTTAGCTCCATCATTGCAACAACCACCGTTCAAAAGAAAGAAGACCTGGGAGCTTTTAACATTCCATGCACTATCGGGGTGCGCAATTTTGCACGAGCTCTTTGTGATAATGGGGCTAGCATCAACTTAATGCCTCTTGCTATTTACAATCAATCTGGGTTAGGTATCCGAGGCCTACAAGTATGAGGTTGCAAATGACCGATCGTTCAATAAAGAGACCGGTGGGGATTGTTGATGATGTTCTTGTGAAAGTGGGAAAGTTCCTCCTCCCTGCCGACTTTGTGATCCTCGATTTTGCTATTGATAAATAAATCCCTATCATCTCGGGGAGACCATTCCTTTCTACCGGAAGAGCACTCATGGATTCAGAACGAAATGAGATCAAGTTCTGAGTTAATGATGAAGAGGTTACCTTTCAAGCGAGTAAGGGTATAAAATTGCCACATGCATATGAAGGCATCTCAACCATTGATATTGTTGATGAGGTAGAGGACGCAATCGAGATGAAGATGGAAGAATAATGCCTTGGTGAGGCATTGGCGGCTATTTTGGTGAATTTTTATGGTGAAGACATGGAATTGGTAAATGCATTAGAAGGGCTTGGGTCCTACACTTATGCACCAAAGAAACTTTCTCTTGACTTAGAGAATAGAGTCACTCCTCCCGCTAAGAATTCAATTATCGAGCCGCCACAACTTGAGCTCAAGCCACTTCCACCACACTTAAGGTATATATTTCTTGGCTCTAATGAAACTCTACCTGTAGTCAGTTCTTCTTTGTTGAATGATGAGTAGGTTGAACACTTGTTGAATATCCTAAGGGAGCACAGACAGGACATTGGGTGGACAATAGCAGACATCTGAGGGATTCCCGCTGGAATTTGTGAGCACAGGATACAATTGGAGAAATAGAGCAAACCTAGCGTGGAGCATCAAATAAGGTTGAACCGTTCCATGCAAGAGGTGGTGAAGAGAGAAATCATAAAATGGTTAGATGTCGGGGGTAGTCTACCCCATTGACGATAGCCCTTAGGTGAGTCCGGTGCAAAGTGTGACAAAGAAAGGAGGCATAACCATGATTCAAAATGACAACAATGAGCTCATTCCAACAAGGACGGTGACCGGGTGGAGAGTTTGCATGGACTACCAGAAGCTCAACAGTGCTACTTTCAAGGACTATTTCCTTATGTATTTTATTGATCAAATGCTTGATCGGCTAGCGAGAAGGTCGTTCTATTGCTTCTTAGATGGTTATTCTGGCTATAACCAAATCAACATTGCTTAGAAGATCAAGAGAAGACAACATTCACATGCCCGTATGGAACCTTTGCCTTTAGCCGTATGCCATTTGGGCTATGCAATGCCCCGGCTACCTTTCAGCGGTGCATGATGTTAATCTTATCGGACATGATGGAGGATTTATTAGAGGTGTTTATGGATGACTTCTTTGTAGTTGGTGACTCCTTTGAACATTGCCTTGACAACCTTAGACAAGTGCTCAAAAGATGTGAGGAAACCAACTTTGTGCTAAACTAGGAAAAGTGCCACTTCATGGTGGACGAGGGCATTGTTCTGGGCCACAAAATTTCCAAGAAAGGCATAGAGGTAGATCGATTAAAGATCGAAATAATTTCCAAGCTTCCTCATCCCACTTTGGTGAAAGGTGTCCGGACCTTTTTGGGGCATGCCGGTTTTTATAAGCGTTTTATCAAGGACTTCTCAAAAATTGCAAATCCATGTGCAAGCTCCTTGAAAAAGATTCAAAGTTTGAATTCGATGAGAAGTGTCTCAAAGCTTTTAAGGAATTGAAAGCAAGGCTCACCACAACACCTATTATTGTCACACCTGATTAGCCCCTTCCATTTGAACTCATGTGTGACGCCAGTGGTGTAACTATTGGGGAAGTACTTGGTCAACGACATAACAAGATACTTTATCCTATCTAATATGCAAGCAAGACAATCAATGGTGCACAAATGAATTACACTGTGACTGAGCAAGAACTGCTTTCCATTGTCTATGGTTTTGAAAAATTCCGGGCCTATTTGTTGGGGTCCAAAGTGATAGTTTACACCGATCATGCTGTTTTCCGCTATCTTATGGCGAAGAAAGACGTTAAACCAAGATTGATTAGGTGGGTTATTTTGTTACAAGATTTTGACTTGAAGTCAAGGATCAGAAAGGGACAGAGAATCAAGTTGCGGATCACCTATCTAGGCTTGAAGAGGCAGGGAGACCAACATAAGATATTGAAATTAATGATGCCTTTCCAGATGAGCACATATTGGCATTTTCTAACACCTTCGCTCCTTAGTATGTCTACATCACTAATTTCTTGGTTAGTGACCTTATTCCTGACGGATTGGACGCGTATCAAAAGAAAAAGTTCTTGCGGGAGTGTAGCAAATACTATTGGGAGGAACCCTTTCTGTTCCGTATTTGTGCCGACAACATCATTCGGCGTTGTGTCTGGAAGATGAGGTAACACAAATTATCAAAGCATGTCATGACTCCCCAATTGGGGGCCATCATGGTGGAAACCGTACTACCGCAAAAGTGCTTGAATGCGTCTACTATTGGCCATCGATCTACCAAGACTCAAATCAAATGGTCAAGGCATGTGATCATTGTTAAAGACAAGGGTCAATTTCTAGAAGACATGAGATTCCTATAAACTTTGTAATGGAGTTCGAGATCTTTTATGTGTGGGGGATAGACTTCATGGGTCCCTTCGTGAGCTCTTATGGCATGACATATATCTTGGTGCAGTGGACTATGTCTCTGAATGGGTCGAGGCAATCGCCTTTCCTAAAAATGATGCAAAGAGTGTAACCGCTTTCTTGAAGAAGAACATATTTACGCGGTTTGGTACACCAAGGGTCATCCTTCGTGATGGTGGTTCTCACTTTTGCAATAAGGCATTCACCAGGCTGATCAAAAAGTATGGAGTCAAGCACAAGGTGGCCACCCTTTATCATCCTCAGTCGAGCGTCCAGGTTGAAGTTTCCAACAGGTAGATCAAAAATATCCTAGAAAAAACTGTTAATGCAAACATGACTGACTGATCAAGGAAGCTAGATGATGCATTGTGGGCATAACGCACAACATTTAAGACTCCCATTGGCACCTCACCATACCGGTTGGTTTTTGATAAAGCGTGTCACTTTCTAGTGGAGCTTGAACACAAAGACATATGTGCATTGAAAAAGTTGAATCTTGATTGGGCCGAAGCTGCTAACCTAAGAATGACACAGCTCAATGAGATGTAAGAATTCCTTATTCATTCCTATGAGAGTGCAGCCATGTATAAGGAAAGAATGAAGTTTGTTCATGACAAGAAGATTTTGAAGCGAAAATTCAAATCTGGTGACTTGTTCTTACTCTTCAACTCATGACTCAAGTTATTTCCGGGCAAACTCAAATCCAAATGGTTTGTCCCGTTCAAAGTTGTGAATGTGTCCCCTATGGCGCTATTGAACTGGAGTCTGCGGACGGGACTCGAACTTTCAAAGTAAATGGCCAATGGATCAAGCATTACCTCAAAATCACAGGAGAAAGGCACTTGGTAGAACAATTCGCACTCAAGGATTGTCCTACACCAGCCCCCACCACTGATTAGCCCAAATGGGGTCAACATCGTCGTGCCGCGACTTTAAATCAAGCGCTTCTTGGAAGGCAACCCATGTGTGGTAACATTATTTTTGTTAGATTTTAATTTATGTAGGTTTAGTTGTTAGTGTTGAGCAGTTTGACGTGTGTCTTAGAATGCAGGTAGCCCAAAATACAATGAAACAGGGTGCAAGGACTGTGAAAAATGGAGGAAAGCAGGACCCTTGGTCTGCGGAAACTATGCGGTCGCATAGTGGCTTTGCAGACCGCATAATGGTCGCAGACAAACTTAGAAGAAAATGAAATTTTGGACCTCAAAAATGCGGTGAGATTTTTCCTTCCGCGACCTGTATGACGATTATGCGACCGCAGAATCGATCGTGAAGTTTGTTTACCTCATATAGTCACTAACTCATCGCTTAACACATATGCGACCGCATAATGTGCTATGCGATGCCCTTTTCCACCGCATAACTCCCAGGTATTAAACGCTAACTCCCTCTACACTTCAATCACAGTCTCACACTCTCACACACACAAGCACCGCAAAACACAAAAGCGATAAAAAAAAAAAGAACAAGAAAAAAACCAAAAACATCGGATTAAAAACACAAAATCACAAAAAGATAAAAAAGGAATTGCACAGAAAGAGGTCACCTGGTTCGTATCTCAGGATGAGTTCTTCATCTACTCAGATATATGGTATGTACATTACCACCTTGTTCTCTTGCGTAATCTCGTTGAAGAAAATCATGTGCTTGCAATTCCCTTCTCCATTCTTCTCAATCCCTTGCTGCGTGTACGTAATTGGTTCAAGAATCAGTGTTTGGGAAAAATTGATGCTGTGGGAAAACCTGGGTCTTGGGGCTTTAACCCACAAAATATGTGTAAAGAACAGGGGTTGGGGAATTTTTCTATGTTTTAGGTGTGCAATTTCTGATTTTAGCTGTTAGAAGCTCGGTAAGTTGGGTGGGTCGATTTTTTTATTAAGGACGATGAACTTTGTGGTCCGCATAACTAGTCTGCGGTCCACAGAGTCATCGTATTTTGGTGCCCTAGGTAGCATTCTAAAATGACCTTTTACGGTTGGGTTTGCGATCGCAGAATAATTTCGCAAACCGTAAAAGTGTTGTAGACTGAGGCAGGTAATTTGCCACATCTAGTGAGCAAAACGCGACCACTTTGCGGTCGCATAAGTTGTTTTGCGGCCACTTTTGCGATCGCATTCTTGCTTTGGCTTCTGAGTGCTGTAATTTTGAGATGGGTTTGCGGTTCGCAGAGTTGTTATGCAATCGCATAAATCCTCGCAAATACTTCTTTCTTCCTTTAAATTCTCTCAATATGTTTCCCATGATATATCAACTACTCACCCACTGATTCATTGATCGGAATGGCACCAAAAAAGTCTCTCGCATCGCGATCACCTCCCGCTCGAGGAAAGAAACGAGTTGCTGCCCTGAGCTAACAACAGTCCAAATGCCCAAGGCCTAAAACAGCTAGAAACACATCTGAGCACTCCTCCCAGCCTGAAGAGGAGGAGGAAAAGACTGATCTTATGCCATCTGTTGACCTCCATGCTGAAACACACCGGAAAAGTGTGAAGATCTTAGGTTTGGAGTCACCGACTCTTGGAACCTGTATAGAGATGGCGTAGCAAAAAGAAGAATCCTTGAAGAGAAGCAGCTAGGCTTGAATGGTTTAAAAGAACAGTACCCTCATGTGCTTGAAAATATTAAAAAGAGGAATTGGGAGTTCTTCACTCAAAGTCCGGGGGAGTACAATGAAATGCTCGTTAGGGAATTCTATGCTGCTTATGCTGCCTCCAGGAATGTTGAGCAGAAGCGAAACTGTGTATTCTCGAAGTCTGTCCTAGTTCGAGCGATCCAATTACTCTGTTATGTTGTGAAAATCAACAATATCTATTTTGAGGATTGGGAGCCAGGCACGGCAAAATATGATGCAAAACTTGCTAATAAGGAATCCGAGCATGCTTGGGTTGTCTCCTTCATAGCCAAGTGGACTCCATCCTGGATAGCTCCGCGCCAAAAGATTCTCAAGAGAGATTTCACCGAGGAAGGCCGGTATTGGCTCAATTTTTTCTACTCTCGTCTAATACCTTCTAGAAATGAAACTAACATAAGTATAGAGAAGGCAATCCTCATTACATGCATCATGACAGGTATCAAAATTAATGTGGGAGAAATAATATTCCCTGAGATTAGAATCAGAGCAAATCAGAAAGCAACATCACTCCCCTTTCCATGTTTGATCAGTGCTTTATGTAAGGCTGGGGAAGTGCCTCATATCCCCAAACATGATCGCATCGAAAAGGCTGTTCAAGATATTGATATCACCCAGATCAGTGATACCGCAAAAAAGGTGATAGACAACCCACCAGAGCCTTCACTCACTCCTCCTACAGACTCAGCAACACCTGCTGCTCCCTCAATGCCTGACACTCCTTCCGTACCAGCCACCTCCACATCCACTCCCATACCAACCACTACACAACCACCTGCTTCCTTACCAGCTCTGTCAAATCTTGGTCTACTGGCACAACATGCCAATGCCAAAGTAGACAGACTGACAAAAGAACTTCCAGCTCTCATCCGACAAGCAATGGCTCCTACCCAAACCTAAGTGAGTGTTATTCAAAAACATCATCAATCCTATGAAGATCGACTCAAGCACTTTGAAGTGTGCCTTGAGAGGGTCGAGCGAGGAGAAGTTGGAGATATGACTCAACTCCAAAAGGATGTTGCTGAGCTGAAATCAGAGTTGCACAAGATGCAAAATTTGGAGTTTGATTTGACCTCCCTTCTTCCAGAGGAAAGGGAGCAGGGCACTGGTACCTCCCACATTCTGAGCTTGGACCTTAGTTTCACAAATCTCATGACAGCTTCGGAGACCCATGGTACTGAGGCTTCAAAAGCTCAAGACTCCGTTGTGCACATTGACACTCATTTAGAGGAGGAATCCGAAAGGTCTAAAGAGGAGACTAATGAGGGGGACACTGAGGAGCAGGAGACTGATGAGGAGGCATTTCTTGAGGAGAATGAGGATCAACGGGATAACAGAGGCAAGCAAATTGATGTCTCTATAGATACACATGGTGAAGAGAAAGTAGATGTGCATACAACAATTGCACATTCCATCGCAGAAATGGTCGCCAAGGCTACTCCCTCGACCATGAAGCCATCACTGGGTGAGGCTAGCATCTCCCAGGCCTCAGACCCAGCTTCATAGCAGGTGGAGCTTCCTATTATGGCCTCAGACACCACCACACAGTCCGAGGTTCTGCCTGTTGCTTCCACAGTGCTAGCATCTGACCCCACAACTGTCCTGGATGTTTCAGCCCCTCCTAGCGCCTAGTACGCCCTAGGAAGCCCCTAAACTTTGCTCTTACTTACTCTATGCATTGGGGACAATGCATGATTTTTGGTTGTGGGTGGGGCAGTCAAATTTTTTGTGTGAAACTTGTATATAAACGCTTTACTTTAATAGTGTAGATTTGTAAATAGCAATGAATTCCCCTTGGTTTTTCTTCGCCGGGTTCTTTTCCAAGGGTGTAATAGTAGAACCATCGCGGTAGCACAAAACGTTTTGACTTGTTTGGTGTTGTTGTTCTAGCTTCAAGTATGTGATAAGTTTTTGTTGAATAAATTGCACCCTTCTATTTTTGTAAATAAACGGTTAGTCATTCTTGTGAACTCGAGGCTCACTCTTTGACTTTATGCTTACTCAGAATCCCAAATATCATGTGATGAAGATTTGAGTTGCCTTGCATTCACTTGAGGGCTGGAATTATGCTGAGTCGAACAGTTCATACGTTGTGAGTGAGTGAGGATTTGTATAAATAATGCATATGCTTAACTTGTGATTTCTAGAACTTTCCCGGTTGGTTTCTTAATGCAACTCTCAGGTTAATGATTGGGTGCTGAAATGATCTTAGTCTCTCTTTGTGATTGTTAGCTAATTTTGACCAAATTGACCTCCCTGGTACATCAATCACCCTAGTTACCCCCGTTGATCCTTCAACCTCTTATTCGGCTACCACATTACAAACCTTTATCCCTTTGTAAAATAATTCCCTCTTTTGAACCCATCCTTCCTTGAACGATTAAGAATAAGGCTAAAATCCTAAGTTGGGGGTGCCGGCGTTAAGTGGAAATTGGTAAGGTTGCCTACTATGTGTAGAAAAAAAATCCTCGAAGTTGTATATATGAAGATACTCAAGCTCCAAAGGAAAGACAAAAGAAAAATATTTGTATACTTAAAAAAAAGAAGAGAGAAATGGAGTGGAGTCTTGTGAAAAATTAAGAAATACTTTGAGGTGATTCTATATCGGTAACTCGAGGTCAATAAGTGATATGTGGTAAAGAAGCAAAGTGTATGTAGAGTTCAAGGAGGGTATAGCCACTACATTCCCAAATATTCGTCTAACCCGTCCCGAATCCTAAACTACAACCCGTGAAAAGTCTTTGGTGATCTACAACCAATTATTCCTGGATAGCAACGAGTTAAAATAAGGGCAAGCATATGGGCTGATGCTTGTAGCATTTAGCTTTATTTCTTAGTGCAAAAGTGTTTGATTGTATCCCCTGTACATATTTGTGAGTTGGGTATTTTCTTTGTTGTGAGCATTCATGAATTGCAAGATTTAGCAGAAGTTAGGTTCTTGAAGTAGGATACAAGTGTACACTTAGATCTGGGTAGCATTCTGTCATTTTGCTTGAGGCTCAAAGCTTACAAGTTGATTGGTCGATTTGCTAAATGATCGTTATCTTCCACGAAGGGTGAATAAAAGAAGTTACATGCTTGTTAGATGATAGTCAACACCATCCACAGTTACTTATGTTTTGTGATCTGTCGGAAATAGAGTAGTGTATGATAGGATGATCTTGTTTTAGTTGCTTGAGGACAAGCAAGAGTCTAAGTTGGAGGTGTTGATGTGCCGTAGAATTTCGGCAATTTTGATACTAATTACATAGACTTTAGCTTGTCTTTTAAAGCATTTTTAGCTATTTCTTATGAAGTTTTGGTGTTTTTCAGTGTACGAGACTTGAAGAACCAAGAACACGGAAAAGAAGACAAAAACCCATAGAAGGGCAGAAATGTGGCAGGTCTGCGACTGCAGAAGTGATGTCCGGGCCGCAAACCAACCGCAGACTGAAGCAGGTGTTCCAACTCTTAAAGAGAAAAATATGTGGTCTATTATGCGGTCGCATAATGCTTCTGCGGACCGTATAAGTGCAAAAGGAGATTCTGCGAAAGCACTTTTGCGACGCATTCTGCAGTTGCATAATCAATATGCGGACCACATAATGGATCTGCGATGGGGAACTGGGCAACTGGGCGTGCAATTATGGGATGATTTTGTATTTTTATGAACCACATACATGATCTTCGACCCATTCTGCAGCCGCAAATGTGTTCTACTAGGGCATTTTTGTCTAAATTTGACCCCGACTTTTAGCCCATTATAAATATATTTACTAGGATTTTTGTGCGACATCTTGTCTGAAAAAGAGACTACATTGAAGGCATTGAATACACCATTATTTTGGAAGCTTTCGAAGAGAGAATCTTGTATCTTTGTAAGCTTTATGAATTTATTTATTGCTCTGTTCTTGGATTATAGTATGAGTAGCAAGTTTTAAATACTAAGGTTGTGGACCCTACATGGTTGTAATATTAATGGGGTTTTACCATTGAATATACATATAATGGTTGGTTGATATTTATTCATTTCTCATGCTTTATTTATTGTTGGTGGTTGCAAATATTGACTAATTCCATTTCACTCTATCTCTACTTGGAAAAGTGTGTTAGGGTTTTGTAGAATTGAATATACAAAACTTAAGGCTTTAAACCTTGTTTAATAGAATCACTTAGGAATAAATGAGTTCTATCTCGCATAAAATTGGTTATTTTTAATTGCAACTCTTTTATATTTGGAAAAATTATAAAGAGAAAATACTACCCAACTATTGGGAAATATTGGGTAGTCACTTAGAAACCATTTGCATATCAAAGGACCTTCCATTAGAACTATATCATATTGGCACCGATAGAATTACATTCCATTGATAGGGACACAACCTTGGTTTTCTTAATCAAATTAATTACATTCTCACAACACAATAGTTTTATTTATTACACATAATTAAAACACTCTCTTTTAAGCTAACATAATAAAACTACGACTTAAGTCAAGTTTCACACTATTCAAGTAACCTTTTCACACCTATTCCCTATGGGATTCGACCCCAACCTAGTTGGGTTATTATATTTGACAGCAACCGCCTTACACCATTTATTTAGGTGTAGTTTGAGCGTATCAGTCACCCTATTCCATATAGTCCCGACAACACAACATACGGATGATCATTACTTTAACCTTAGGATCCAATTTTCCAACATTCAAAATTACCTATAAGATCCAAATCTCGCATCTATACACTGTATAAGTCTGATTGAGCTGTACCAAGACATAACTATAACCCAAGATACAATCAGAGGATATACCACATTACTCAAATACCCATAGCAAAATTTCTGATAACAATAGCTGCTCAAAACAACCCAATTTCGGTAATAAACCTCATATCAACTAAAATCTTGTTATGAACCTTTAAACACTTCCAATGATGAAAAAATCACGCAGAAAGTCGTAACCACTTATCAGAACAATAAGTCATTGAACTCTCCCTCCTTCGACAAGAACTATAGCCAATTTCTAAGCCGACTTCCGATATTATCCTCCATACATGCTGTAATCAAATAAGATAGTATCCATTCTAGGTCCAATAACCTCATCTCATCCAATACAACCACTCTAGTGACATGCCACATCAATACAATCTAAATCCACAAACCGTGCAATCCGTGCACCAATAAGAAATATTCGAAATGTATTCAATCATGGAAAATGACTAAAACAAGAGAACCATCCCGCAAGTTTAACAAGTACTACCACAACCGAGATTCTACGAACCCATCATACCTAGTAGAACCAAGACACACGAATCTAACACAAAGGATAATCTCTCGATATAATCTGGCTGCAATGCGTGACCCTATCCAAACACTAGTCCATATGAAATACCTCAAGACACAATGCTCAAAATCAACAACCACACATAATTTGACATCAAGTACTCAAGGTGCATGACCATAACCACGGCGAAGCAATTAACAAAATATACCAAAATCTAGAAATACCATAACTGAGGCGCAATCAACCATTCAAAACCCAAATAACCATCTCGCTCATATTCCGCTATAAGGCCCCAATAGAACCGCACCATGTGTGCATATAACTAACAAATCACAACCCCCCGTAGCATAGAAGAGAAACACATAGATCATATCAGAACACGAATAAGCTCAATTCTAACTAAATGACACATCCCTCAATAGTAGTAGTACGGATAAACCAACCCATCCCGGTGTAGGATACATATCCTCATTGGGCCTACCAATGGGACCCAAATCAACTATGGTCATCCACAAATAGATAAATAACCCTCCGAAAGTCCACAATGATCTAACCATAACACATACCATCCTCTGGCTAGCTTTGGCCACATTTTCACAGTCCACAACCACGAAATAATCTGCTCCTGAGAACTCTCGGTCTCCAAATCCATAGAACATTCAAATCACCCTATATGATCCCAACTCAACCGCCCGAATTCCTAACACATCTCTCATGCACGATCATCCCACGAAGATTACTTCTATAATTCTTTCGTTCCACATAACAATATCTGAATATCATCAGTTGATCAACTAGGCGAGCACCACAGACCAATGAAGCATCCGTAAGTCAGAACACAATGTGCCTTCTGAAGTGCACACCCTTCTCAGGAATTACCAATTAGTGCTAACATCCGAAATCATTTTTGTTGTCTAGGAATTTGAGACCTCCCCTTCAAAACTGATCTGTGACCTTGCACATTCAAATCTCAATACCACACAACACACCACGTCTATCATGCCATCATATGAGAAGTACGAGGACCTCATAATCATCTCTAAGTCACCAGCAAAATACATACCCGATCAGTCGGAAACCTTCCATTGATCCCATCTAGGAGAAAATCATAATACCCATCATGCTCCTCACGCTGGTAGGAGATATCCATCTCAAATTATGGTCGAAACCATCAAAAACTCTTTGAGACCCATTTACGCGTAACCAAGCCATCAAAACTGAAATTCTCTAACTCAACTAAGCCACATAAGTCACTAAAACCCAAGAGCACTACCACAAAACACCTGTAGAAGCTCATCACATCCTAATTACCCAAAGAACCGATCATACCCATTATCGTGCTGATCCAACCTACTACTAAACTGTCCCATTTCTCTAAGTTTCTTTTGAATTGCCTTCAAGTTGATCCTTCTCCTTTCTATAATACCACGATCCTCAACCAAAACTCACCCTATGAGATCCTAAAAAAAACCACGCCGCCCTATGACCCATAAGCCGTAGTATTCCCTCTTAAGCACCCCAAAAGTACCAGCACCGAGACACCCACTCTAAAGAGGTATTTTTTAAATCTAAAGTCGTTTCCTTCACCTTCCTGATACTGAAATCTAGAATCCATAATGATATAGAAATACCACGAGTCTCGACACCGTCCAATATAAATTTAGATCCTATCCATAAACAAATCCAGAAAAAAAATCACAATTGCTACATATAAATCTTGAACCCATAAGAACTTTCTCGGGAGTCATCCATTCTGCTCAAATGTCAATTGTGCCTCCCAAACGGGCCGAATGACCTGTGCCCATTAGCACGACGATATCCAAAGAAGTAACCCTACCTTAACGCAACCAAGCAAATTCCTAATCTATGCACACTACATCCCTCACGAATAATAACTCAAATCATTCCATGATTTCCATATGCCCATAAAGTGTAATATACCCCGTAACCAAATACTCCCTTACTCGAGTCATCCTCGATCTCAACCTTTACAAGTCATAACTGATTCACAAGTATGCCTCAATCCGAAACCAGTACAATACATAACCAAGCAATCAAATTGTCGAGAGCAGACTCCCCCACTTGGCTCAAATCCATAGAACAAAACACTTAAAAACTCATAAATTCTCGTACTCTATTCCTTCCATAATACCGCAGTGAGATTCAACTCAATCCCTCATAAGCTCATGTAACACAAACCATATAATACCTCAAATCATCTGCTAAACTCGCATTCGTCCTCGTGAAGGTCAGGTCAACTTTCTCAACCAATCCAAACTCAAACCACAACACATATAACCCACTAGTAGAAAGAAACTCTTCACACAACATCACAAGGATCACACATCCGTAGATTACCTCGAAGGTTATAACCCATCCGCTTAGCCTCAAACTGACATCTCTTTATACCCTTTCACAGCCACAACTGCTATGCAATCACTTAATCTTCCTGAGTCTTAACCCATCAACAAGACATGAAAATCTACTTCGTTCCATAATTAGACAATTATGAAAAATCATTCAATACACCCATAAATCGAGACTATACGTCATATCAAAATAGAAATCAAGCACCTAATAGTCCTTTCTACCTCTCAAGCAAACTCTTCTCGTTACATTAAAACCATCTGAACACATCTCGCAGTCACATCATACTCATCACGTAGTTATCCAGCCACACATCGAGCCATGAATTCCACTCATCGGGACACTACCAGACATATAAGTCCAAAAAAATGTGCTCACATAACAAAAATCTCCGTGCTCAAGCTACAGTAAAAACCCGACCTCAAGTCCTCCAAACTTGCCAATCATTAGCATACCGAAATCACATCTCGCTCCTCATCCATGAAATACAAGTCGTCGATGCACATCTGATACCGAGCGCTAACATGCGCATACGAATGCATGGAAAGAATTTAAAGAGTTACACTTCTAGCTGAATCAATGTTGCATGATAAGGAAAGATAGATGGGAAGTGTATCCTAAATGCCTTATAGCCTCTCGAAGATATGTATGGATGTCATCATATTGATTCGCAAGACTCTACTAGACACTTGCTCATGACTTGTAGAACCTATGAGCCTAGAGCTCTGATACCAACTTGTCACGACCCAAAATTCGACTAGTTGTGATGGCACCTAACCTAACCCTCTAGGTAAGCCAATTAACAGATATCCAATTCCAATGAAATTTAATAAGACAATTAAGTAAAAAGAAATATCTAAATCCTATACATTTTCCAAGGACTGGTAGTACAAATCATGAGCTTCTAAGATTAGAATTTACAAAGCTGGTATGAAACAAATACATCATCTGCTCGAAATGTATATAAACAAATTTTTATAAATCTAAGGATACCATGAACAAAAGGCAGCTACAGCCGGAATGCAGGTACACATTCAACTTCAGCTCTCATCGATAACAGCAACATCAACATCCACACGCAAGGTGCAGAAGTGTAGTATGAGTACAATCCACCCCATGTACTCAATAAGTAACTAATCTAACCTTAGGTTGAAAGTAGTGACGAGCTGGAACCAAGGTCGGAGTTCAACACCAATAGCCAACAATAGTTCATAATAACATAATGAAAGTAATAAAAGAAGTAACTTAGAAATAAAATACTCAGCTCGTTCACAATTCTAGAAAATAGTCCCGTTTTTCAAGTATACCAATGAAAACAAAATATTTTACCGAAATCTCCAAAAATATGAGTAAGTGAAAACTGTGATTTCTCCTAATAATCCTAAGATGTTTATTTTTTCTAGATAGCAAGAGTAAAATACATCTCTATGTCTATATATCAATATGTGTGAGAAGTCATGAATGATGTGATACCGTACAACATGAGGAAAATGCATCTCTATGCCTGTAAGTCATGTGTGCATGTCAATGCAATGTATCTCAGAGATGAACTCATGTACTTACAATCTCAGAGTACTTAATCTCACCGTCTCACACTTTCCACTCACTATGCTCAATACTCAGCACATTCAACAACTCAGCACTATACAATACCTGCTGTGATGCGTAGCCCGATCCACATATAGCCATAAGGCCCGTTGCGACGTGAAACCCGATCCACATATAGATAGTCATAAGGCCCGTTGCAGCGTGCAACCCGATCCACATATAGATAGCCATAAGGCCCGTTGCGGCGTGCAACCTGATCCACATATATATAGCCATAAGACCCGTTGCGGCGTGCAATCTGATCCACATATATATAGCGATAAGGCCCATCCACACATATATATGATCACTAAGGGTGTGTACATACTCCGGAGGGGCTCCTTCAGAATAAGCGCTATAACAAGCTAATCATGTCATAAATCAGTAAAACATGTTGCATCGTGCAACCCGCCCCAATCACTAATAAATAAAACATGATGCGGTGTGCAACCCGATCCCATAATATCACTCACATTCAGGCCCTCGACCTCACTCAATCATCAATCTCTCCAGTCTCTCGGGCTCACAATGCCATGAAACTAGCCCAAAATGATGATCTGACGTGTCAATAAATAACAACAGAGACTGAGATATGATATGAAAGGAATGAACATGACTGAGTATGAAATTGCAGTTTAAACAAATAATCAACAACAATATGACCTCAGTGAGTCCCAACAAAATAAGCATGTAGCCTAGAAATGGTTTCTAACATGGATCACAACTCAATAGCTCAAGTACGTAGAGATTTCATGGTTACAGATAAGATCAGCTAACTACACAATACCACAGGAATAATAGAGTCACAATTCACACGGTGCATGCCCACACGTCCGTCACCTAGCATGTGCGTCACCTCAACACAAAACATATAACACGTAATTCGGGGTTTTGATACCCTCAACACCAAGTTTAGAAGTGTTACTTACCTCGAAGAAGCCAAATCCAATACCCAGCAAGCCAAACGATGCTCCAAAAATGCCATCCCACGTGTACCGACCTTCGAACGGGTCGAAACTAGCCAAAAGCAACTCAAATACATCAAATAATGTAAAAGGAAACAAACTCAATCGATAAGGTTAACATCGCTAATCAAATTCCCAAAATCGACCAAAAAGTCAAACCCGGGCCCGCGCCTTGGAACATGACAAAACTCATAAAATCCGACAGCCCATTTAATTACGAATCAAACCATACTAGTTTCACTCAAATCCAACTCCGAATCGATGTTCAAAACTCAAAAATTTACTTTATGAACTTTTAGACAAAATCCCCAAATTTCACTTTGAAATCATCAATCAAATGCCAAAAACAAAGATGGATTCACGAAATATAATCAAAATCGAGTATAGAACACTTACCCCAATCCATATGGTGAAAATCGTCTCCAAAATTGTCCAAATCCGAGCTCCCCAACTCAAAATATGACCAAATAAACAAACCTTCGATATTAAGTATTTTTTCCCAACCGTTTTGCCTTGTTTTGCATGCCAAACAATCCCGAAACTTGCTTTTGATGCCTCCAATGGATTTCTTGTGAAAGTTCAGTCAAGTTAGGCTTTTGAATCACTCTATTTGACCTTATAATGAAGGAGATATGTTGGTTTCAATATTTGAAAATAGTACAGATTTTTAAATACGAAGAAGGAATGTTCCAAAGGGGGGAATGATGTTACATACCACGTTCCCGTACGTGAAATTACGCCATAAGTAAATTGATGTAAGCTTGAAAATGAGATGTTACATCCCGCATTTTCGTATGTTAAAGTTTCATCATAAGTTAATCGAAGTAAGCTCGGGAATGAGATTATTTTTGAGGTAATAAGCATTAATGCTATTTATAGCAGGCGATAAGCAAGTGTCGTGAAGGTGAGAGAGTGAGCAAATCGAAGAAAATGAGTTTCGTTGAAGTTTGATGTTTATGTACTCTTAGAGGCTTGTAAACATATGTCATGTACGTGAAAGATTGTATGGCCTTGTCGGCCTATGTTCAGTATACGAGTGATAATTTTGGTCTTATAGGCCCCTATGTCATATGTACAAGTTTGTATTACATGTTGGGTCATCCTATGATGAAGTCAGTGGCAATTTCGTAATTAATCTGAAAAATCTTGCAATCCAATTCATAGTAAATGGACCATAAAATCCTCATATGATATCCAAATTTGACGATTCTTTTTGTTACAGATCCGTAATTACGATACGGATCTAATGCTTCAATCAAAACAGAAATCGGAGCTCATTTTTTCAATGTGGTACCATTTATGCATGAAGAAATGACGTCGAAACATAAGAAAAAAGAGCGCAACACAACCCAATCCTATCCGAAACTCACCCGAGCCCCTCGGGACCCCGTACGAACATACCAATCCCATAACATAACACAGACTTACTCGAGGCCTCAAATCATGGATAACAATATCGAAACGACGAAACGCACCTCAAATCAAACTTAATGAACTTTCGACTTCTAAATACTCGCGTCGAAACATATCAAATCAACTAGTAATGAACTCAAATTTTGCATACAAGTCCTAATATATTATATGGAGCTACTCGTTCCCCAAAAATACCGAGTGAAGTGCAAATTCTCATAATGACCGCTCCCCCACTTAAACATACGTTCGTCCTCGAACGTGCCAAGAGTTTTTCCTAAGCCGTAAAATACCGTGTAATATTACATGTACATACCCGGGGGTGATTCCACGTCACCCTATTCCATATAGTACCATCAACACAACATACAGATGATCATTACTTCAACCTTAGCCCATAAACCTTGGAATCCAATTTTCCAACATTTGAAATTTCCTATAAGATTCAAATATCGCATCTATACACTGTATAAGTCTGAACAAGCTGTACCAAGCCATAACCACAACCCAAGACACAATCAAAGGATATACCACATAACTCAAATACCTATAGAAAAATTTTCGATCGTAGTAGCTGCTCAAAACAACCCAATTTCAGTAATAAACCTCATTTCAACTAAAATCTTGTTATGGACATTTAAACATTTCCAATGATGAAAGAATCACGCAGAAAGTCGTAACCACTTATCGGACCAACAAGTCATGGAACTCTCCCTCCTTTGGCAAGAACTATAGCTAATTTCTAAGCCGACTTCCGATATTATCCTCCATACATGCTGTAATCAAATCCGATTGTATCCATTCTAAGTCCAATGACCTCATCTCATCCAACACAACCACTCTAGTGACATGCCACATCAATATAATCTAAAGCCACAACCCGTGCAATCTGTGCACCAATAAGCAATATTCCAAATGTATTCAATCATGGAAAATGACTCAAACAAGAGAACCATCCCGCAAGTACAACAAGTACCACCACAACTGAAAATCTACGAACCCATTATACCTAGTAGAACCAAGACAGACGAATCTAACACAAAGGATAATCTCCCGATATAACCCTGCTGCAATGCGTGACCCCATCCAAACACTAGTCCATATGAAATACCTCAAGCCACAATGCTCAAAATCAACAACCACACGCAATTTGACATCAAGTAACCAAGGTGCATGACCATAACCACGGAGAAGCAATTAACACAATATACACAATCTAGAAAGACCATAACTGAGGCGCAATTTCACGCCCCAAAATCGAGGGACGAGATCGGCGCCTAACCAGATGAACCCGATCAAGCGGACCTGGATTTCCTTTCCTAACCAACACATTTCTCCGTGTTCATAATGTACATTTATACGTGAAACAGCAAAATCATGCGTTTACAACATAAGTCAAATTTCCTCTTTTAACGTTTTCAACATTTAATCTTCCCAAAACATACATTCTAAAATACAACACTCCCGACACGGGATCGTGATTACAAATGAGTACAACAACTACCCCAAATACAAATATAAAACCCACATAATGTCTACGGAGCCTCTAAATATACGGAGAAGAGTATATAAACTTGCCGACAACAAGGCCCCCGCTATACCTTAACAGAACAGAATATGCAAAAGAAGATGGCATAGACTACACATGACCCCGAAAGGAAGTGGGGCTCACCAAAACTGTTGAGGAGATGAAAGGAAGGAACCACTATCGGCGGACCGAGTTACCAGCTATAGAACCACCTACATCCATATAAATGATTTAGCGCCCCCGATAAAGGGACGTTAGTACCATGGAATAGTACTAGTATGTATGAAAAGATTTACTCTAAGTAAAATCAAACAATACACAGATAGGAGACAGTCAAAGAAACCAAACAAATACCGCACAGAGCTGCATGAAACACAAATGAGAGTTGCACAATTTCTTATTTCAATCGTTCTCCTGTTGCGATGCGCAACCCGATCTCACCTTACAATCATATTCCACCCTTATTTCTTCTGTTGCGGCGTGCAACCCGATCCCACCTTACAATCACATTACACCCTTATTACTTCTGTTGCAGCGTGCAACCCGATCCAACCTTACAATCACATTACACCCTTATTACTTATGTTGCGGCGTGCAACCCGATCCTATATTATAATCATATTAAACCCTTATTACTTCTGTTGCGGCGTGCAACCCGATCCCACCTTACAATCACATTACACCCTTATTACTTCTGTTGCGGCGTGCAACCCGATCCCACCTTACAATCACATTACACCCTTATTACTTATGTTGCGGCATGCAACCCGATCCCACCTTACAATCATATTACACCCTTATTACTTCTGTTGCGGCGTGTAACCCGATCCCACCTTACAATCACATTACACCCTTATTACTTATGTTGCGGCGTGCAACCTGATCACACCTTACAATCACATTACACCCTTATTACTTTTGTTGCGGCGTGCAACCCGATCCCACCTTACAATCATATTTGATAGAAACATCAACCAATCAATTCAATCACAAGGGTTTTCATCATCAAGAATATACATTCGTAACAACCAAATAACCATGTGAAATCAAGGCCATAGTAATCTTTACAAAACAATGAGTCATATACGGCATACCATCAACATATAGTTCAATTAGATAAATCCACATTTCCTTTCCATTACTTGCTACACAAAATTTAGCACTTAGATACATTCAACAATTTGATTCGTTACCATTTATTTCGTTTTGCAGCACATCCTCTCATAGTATTCAACATTTAACGAGCTTTGCACATGATAGAACAAGCACATAGAATCAACTTTTCACAATCTCATATAGCATGGTGGCATGGTAATCAACTAGGACAACCAGAGAATATAATCTTACGCCTCAGCACATTAGAACAATCGATTCACATATGCATAAGCCAGAAAATCATACCGAATGCTCGGACACCAACCAGGTGACTCTACGAAGATTAAAGTTAGCCATACATACCTTGAGTCGAAATTTCCCCTTTAATACCTATTCTCAACCCACCGGACCTTCTATCGCCTCCAATCTAATTTACAAGATGCCATGTTTAGACTTAGAATTAGAAATCATGAACTCATTTGGGCATTTTATCAAGCACTATCTGATCCTTTAGATTAACTAGCCCGTTTTATTGAAAGATTGCCCTAGCTTACTTCCCTTTTCTAGATTATGGTAGATTATTCACATGCATGCAAGGTATTAACTCTCATCTTCAAGAACCAACCTATGTGTGTCCTATTCCAACTAAAATCTAAAAATTTGGGGAAATGGGGTGGAGGCTTACCTCTTATGGTGAAGAAGATGACGACAACTCGATTAATTCCAGGCCTGAGTAGAGATGGAGGACCAACTTGGGGAAGATGAGGACTTATCTTACTAGAACCCACTCTCACCTCTCTCTATTTTGATCAGATAGTCTTTAAAAATGAAGGGGAGGGGTGTTTTATTAAACTGGGGGTCGGGTTTTAAAATTAGAAATTAGAAGCCCCGAAGCAGGTATGCGGATCGCATTCCTGTTATGCGGTCCGCATACCTGTGGCATAAATGGCCTTTAGATGGGCCAAAAGGAAAGCAGACTGCCCAGGTATGCGACCACTATGCGGTCCACATTTACGTGATCGCATAGAGCGTCGCATAACTCCCTCCGCAAAATAGAGGTGCAAGAATGCGACAACTATGCGGCCCGCATTCGTGAAATGTGATTGCATTATGGGCCGCATAGCTGTCCTTAAAATGGACATCAACCGTCCAGGTATGCAACCACTATGCGGTCCGCATACCTGATCTGCGATCGCATAGTGGACCGTAGACCCACGCAATTCTGGAAAATTTTATCTTTTAAGTCCCGGGGGTACTTTTTACTTCACAAGGGTCCGTCTTAAGAATTTCTACAGTTATAACCACATGGGAACCCATTCGGGCATTGTTTTTAGACTTGAAATTTTACGGGTCTTTACATGCAATCAATCATTCAAAACCTAAATACCAATCTCGCACAAATTCCGCTATAAGGCCCCAATAGAACCGCACCATGTGTGCATATAACCAACAAATCACAACCCCCCATAGCATAGAGGAGAAACACATAGATCATATCAGAACACGAATAAGATCAATTCTAACTGAATGACACATCCCTCAATAGTAGTGGTACAAAGTCAACCAACCCATCCCCGTGTAGGATACATATCCTCATTGGGCCTACCAATGGGCCCCAAATCAACTCTGATCATCCACAAATAGATAAATAACCCTCCGAAAGTCCACAATGATCTAACCATAACACACACCATCCTTTGGATAGCTTTGGCCACATTTTCACAGTCCACAACCACGAAACAATCTGATCTTGAGAACTCCCAGTCTCCAAATCCATAGAACCCTTGAATCACCCTATATGATCCTAACTCCACCGCCCAAATACCTCTCATGCACGATCATCCCACGAAGAATGCTTCTATAATTCTTTCGTGCCACATAGAAATATCTTAATATCAGTAGTTGATCAACCAGGCGAGCATTGTAGTACCAATGAAGCATCCGTAAGTCAGAACACAGTGTGCCTTCTGAAGTGCGCACCCTTCTCAGCAATTACCAATTAGTACTAAGATCCAATATTGTTTGTGTTGTCTAAGAACTTATGACCTCCCCTTCAAAGCTGATTTGTGACCTTGCACATGCAAATCTCAATCCCACACAACACACCACGTCTATCATGCCATCATATCATAAGTACGAGGACCTCATAATCATCTCTGAGTCACCAGCAGAATACATACCCGATCAGTCAGAAACCTTCCATTGATCTCATCCAGGAGAAAATCATAATATCCATCATGCTCCTCATGTCGGTAGAAAATATCCATCTCAAATTATGGTCGAAACCATCGAAAACTCTTCGAGACCCGTTAACGCGTAACCAAGCCATCTGAATTGAACCTCTCTAACTCAACTAAGCCACGCAAGTCACTAAAACCCAATAGCATTGCCAAAAAACACCTGTAGAAGCTCATCACATCTTAAGTACCTAAATAACCGATCATACCCATTATCGTGCTGATCCAACCTACTACCAAACTGTCCTATTTCTCCAAATTTCTTCTGAATTGCCTTCAAGTTGATCCTTCTCCTCTATATAATACCATGATCCTCAACCAAAATGCACCCTACGAGATCCTAGAAAAAACCACGCCACCCTACGACCCATAAGCCGTCGTATTCTCTCTTAAGCACCCCAAAAGTACCGCCACCGAGACACCCACTCTGAAGAGGTATTTTGTAAATCTAAAGTCGTTTCCTTCACCTTCCTTATACTAAAATGTAGAATCCATAATGATATAGAAATAATGCTAGTCTCGACACCATCTAATATAAATTTCAGATCCTATCCATAAACAAATTCGGAAAAAAATTCGCAATTGTTACATATCAATCTTGAACCCATTAGAACTTTCTCGAGAGTCATCCATTCTACTCAAGTCTCAATTGTGCCGCCCAAACGGTTCGAACGACCAGTTAGCATTAGCACGACGACACCCAAAGAAGTAACCCTACTATAATTCAACCAAGAGAATTCCTACTCCATGCACACTACATCCAACAGATCTACCGCGAGTCTCCAATGAGAAAATCCAAGATACTATGCCTCACGATCAGCAGGGACCAACGCCAAAATCTACAGAAGAAGTGCAGAGTGTAGTATGAGTACAACCGACCCCATGTACTCTGTAAGTGCCGAGTCTAACCTCGACCAAGTAGTGACGAGGCTAAGGCAGGTCACTCACACTATAACCTGTACGCAGTATATAATAAAGAAAGAAAAGGAAATACAGAACGAAATAAGGCAGTTAATTGAAAATAATAGCTACAACCTCAAGAAATAAGCCAGTGACGTTCAAAATTACCTATCCTTAGAGTTTAGATGAAAATACCACAGAACAAACACAACTCAAGTAATTAGAAACATATAGGTTGTTGCGGCGAGTAACCCAATCCCACCGTACCTTACATACTCCTCCTATATTTCACCGTAACAACATTAACAACAATAAATAATATAAATATGTTGCGGCATGCAACCCGATCCCACCATATAACAATATCAGTGTCATAGTTCACCCTTAATTCACCGTAACAGTCCACCCTTATTCCACCTGTTGTGGTGTGCAGCCTGATCCCATCATACAGTACAAATTCGCCCTTATTCTACCATATCAAACCACCCTTATTTCACCTGTTGCAGCGTGCAACCTGATCCCACCATATCAGTATCAAATACTCAACATGCACAGTCAAATTAAAAATTCAAACCACGAAAAAATTTACCATCAATAAATACCAAACTGAAACAAAAAGGAAACCTTGTACAACATAGGAATCTACATAAGTAATACTACATAGCGAGACCAGTCCAGTAATTGACAATTAGAAGGTGAAAGTAAATTAGTTTAAGCAAATAGCAGGGAATCATAAAACTATGAAAAGATCTAACATCATTAACAGGAGAAAATATTGGTTAACAGGTAGCAAGTAAGCATGGAAAGAATTTAGGGCATATAACATTTAAAGCAGGGAAGGAGATAATTAAAGAACAAGGGAAAATTTGGGAAAATAAGAAATTCGGCGACGTATAAGCACACGTCCCTTTGCATATACGCCGCTCACATGAAATTCACATAGCACATAGTTCGAGGGTTCCTAATTCTCTCTAGTCAAGGTTGTACTCAACACTTACCTCGCTCCAAAGATCACTCAATGCTCAACCGCATATTTGCCTTTCAAACAAGCCTCTGAACCAACAATATCTAGCAAATTACCAACCAAACGATTCAAATTAAGCCTTAGGAACTACCCACGATTGCAAAGGATTCAATTTAGGTCATTATTAAAATAATCAACATAAGTCAACTCCCGAGCCTGCTTGGTCCAAACCCGAAATTCGGACCAGAACCTGATTACCCATTCACCCCCGAGCCCGGTTATGTAATTCGTTTTGGAATTCGACCTCAATTTGAGGTCTAAATCCCAATTTTATAAAAATTCCTTATTCTACCTAAACCCCAATTTCCACCATGAAAACACTAGATTTTAGGTTGAAATCTTAGGAAATGTAGTGATACATTGAAAGTAAATGAATTAGAATCACTTACCAATGATTAGGGAAAGAAGGGTGCCTAGAAAAATCGCCTCTAAGGTTTTCTTGTTTTGAAAATTTGAAGAATGAGAGAAAATCCCATTTTTAGCTATTTGATCAGTTGCAGATGTCGCATTTGCGACCTGAGGTTCGCAATTGCGATCCCCACAAATGCGAAGAAAGAATCGTAAATGTGAAGTTTCCCCAATCTGTTGTCATCGCATTTGTGATGATTTGTTCACAAATGCGAACGTTGATCTTCCGCAAAATGCCACCGTTTGATCGCAATAACGATCATTGTACCCCTCTGTCCCACTTTACAAATGCGAAGTCTTGTTCGCAAATGTGAACTTGAGGTGCCCCAGCTACTCTTCGCAAATGTGAGGAGTTGCTCGCAAATGTGCAACTAGCAGAGGTCGCAAATGCGAAGCTTGGCCTCGCAATTCCGAAGTCTGAGGCCTGGACCAGAACTGAAGCACACCAGCAATGGTTCTAAGTCCAAATTCACTCTGTAGCCTATCCAAAACTCACCCGAGCCCTCGGAGCTCTAAACCAAATATGCACACAAGTCTAAAAATATCATACGAACTTGCTCGTGCGATCAAATCACCAAAATAACACCTTGAACTACGAATTTAGCATCAAATTAAAGGAGATTTTCAAGAAAACTCATGAACTTCTATTTTCACAACCGGATGTCCGAATCACGTCAAACCAACTCCGTTTCTCACCAAATTTGACATACAAGTCATAAAAATATTACTGGACCAATACTGGGTTTCGGAACCAAAATATGGACCAGATATAAATAGAGTCAAACATTGGTCAAACTTTCAAAGTCATTAAGCTTTAAACTTTCAAATTTCAACAAAGTGTGATAACTCGGGCTAGGTACTTCCGAATTCGATTCCGGACATATGCCCGAGTCCCAAATCACGACACGAACTCACTAGGACCGTCAAAATACAATCTGGGTTCGTTTACCCAAAACGTTGACCGAAGTCAACTCAAATGGATTATAAGGCAAAAGTTTCATATTTTTCTCAGTTTTTAACATAGAAGCTTTTCGGAAAAAGCACCCAGACTATACACGCAAATCGAGGAGGGATAATATGAGGTATTTAAGGCTTCAAAGTGCAGAATTAGGTTCTAAAACATAAGATGACCTATCGGGTCATCACATTCTCTACCTCTAAAATAACTGTTCGTCCTCGAACATACATAAAAAAGTACCTGAGCTGGTGAAAAGGTCTGGATATCTACTCCGCATGTCCGAATCGGACTCCCAAGTAGCTCCCTTAACGGGCTGACCTCTCCACTACACTCGAACTGAAGGATAACTCTTCGACCTCAACTAACAAACTTGCTGGGCTAGAATAGCCACCACCTCATCCTCATAAGTCAAACCCTTGTCCAACTGGACATAGCTGAAATCTAGCACATGGGATGGATCACAGTGATACTTCCGGAGAATGGAAACATATAACACCAGATGAACAACTGATAAATTAGGTGGAATTGCGAGCCTGTAAGACACCTCACCTACTCTCTCCAGAATCTCAAAGTGTCCGATGTACTTAGGGCTCAACTTGCCCTTATTTTCGAACCTCATCACACCCTTCATGGGTGAAACTCGAAGAAATGCTCTCTCTCCGACCACGAATGCAACATCACAAACTCGACGATCGACATAACTCTTCTGCATGGACTGAGCTATGTGAAATCGATCCTGAATAATCTTAATATTATCCAAGGTATGGTGTACCAACTCTGTACCAAGCAACCAAGCCTCCCCCAAATCAAACCATCCAACTGGCGATTGACACCGCCTCCAATACAATGCCTCGTAGGGGGCCATTTGAGTGCTCGACTAATAGCTGTTATTGTAGGCAAACTACTCAAGTGGCAAGAACTGATGCCACGAGTCTCTGAAGTCTGTAGCACATGCACGAAACATATCCTCCAATATCTGAATAGTGTTATTGGAGTGTCCGTTCGTCTGAGGATGAAACGGTATGTTCAACTCAACCTACGTGCCCAACTCACATTGTACTGCTTTCTAAAAGTTCAAGGTGAACTACGTACTCTGATCAGAAATGATAGACATGAGCACACCGTGAAGACGGACGATCTCGCAGATGTAGATCTCAGCTAAGCGCTCTGAAGAATAGGTAACTGCCACAGGAATGAAATGAGTTGACTTGGTCAGCCTATCCACAATAACCCATACTGCGTCAAACTTCCTCTAAGTCTGTGGGTGTCCAACAACGAAATCCATAGTGATACGCTCGCACTTCCATTCAGGAATCTCTATCTTCTGAAGTAAACCACCAGGTCTCTGATGCTCATAATTTACTTACTGACAGTTTAGAAACTGAGCTACATATTCCACTATATCCTTCTTCATTCTCCACCAATAATGCTGTCGCAAGTCCTGATACATCTTGGCGGCACCCGGATGAATAGAATACTAGGAACTGCGGGCCGCCTCATGAATCAACTCATGAAGTCCATCTATATTGGGCACACGAATACGACCCTACATCCTCAAAACTCCATCATCTTCAACAGTAACATGCTTGGCACCACTGTGTCGCACTATTTCTCTAAGGACAAGAAAATGAGGATCGACATACTGGCGCTCCCAGATGCGCTCAAATAAGGAAGACCGAGCGACTGTACAAGCTAGAACACAGCTAGACTCTGAAATATCCAACCTCATGAACTGATTGGCTAAATTCTGAACATCTTATGCAAGTGGTCTCTCACTGAATGGAATGTACGCACGGTTGCCCATACTCGCTGCCTTTCTACTCAAGGAGTCGGCCACCACATTGGCCTAAAAAATGGTGATATCATAGTCTTTCAATAGCTCCCACCACCTCCTCTGCCTCAAATTTAGATCCTTTTACTTGAATAAATATTGAAGGCTCTCATGATTCTTGAAAACCTCACAGGACACACTGTAAAGATAGTGCCTCCAAATCTTCAGCGCATGAACAATGGTTGCCAACTCTAAGTCATGGACAGGGTAATTCTTCTCATGAACCTTTAACTGCTGCGACGCATATGAAATCACCCTGCCATTCTGCATCAATACTGCACCGATCCCAACACGGGACACATCACAATATACCGTGTAAGATCCTAAACTTATGGGCAGCACCAACACTGGCGCTGTAGTCAAAGCAATCTTGAGCTTCTAAAAGCTCACCACACACTCGTCTGACCATCAAAACGGGGCGCCCTTCTGGGTCAACCTGGTCAATGGGGCTGCTATGGATGAGAACCCCTTCACAAACCAACGGTAATAACTCGCCAAACCCAAGAAACTCCGGATCTCCGAGGCTGAAGTGGGTCTAGGCTAATTCTGAACTGCCTCAATCTTCTTAAGATCCACCTGAATTCCCTCTGCTGATACAACGTGCCCCAGGCTAGTGACTGACTCAAAGCAGAACTCGCACTTTAAAAACTTGGCATATAACTACTGTCTCTCAGAGTATAATGTACGATAAGAAGATCCTGCTCATGCTCCTCTCGATTGCGGGAGTAGATCAAGATATCATCAATAAACACAATCACAAAGGAGTACAAATAGAGCTTGAACACTCGGTTAATCAAATCCATAAATACTACTAGGGTATTTTTCAAACCAAAGGACATCACTAGAAACTCATAATGCCCGTACCGAGTCCGAAAAGCTGTCTTAGGGATATCAGATGCCCTAATCCTCAACTGATGGTAGTGATAAGTAGGGATTTTGACCTCTTATTTGTTCTCTTTTACTTGTGTTTTAGGTCAAAAATTCTTAAAGGTATTTCCAGAAACTAATGAAATGTGCTTGCTTACAGGAATGTGGCAATATGAGCCAAATGAATCAAAATCAACTCATAAAGGAGTCAAAAGTTGAACAAGAACCAAAACAGGACAAAGAGGCCAACTGTGCGGATCGCATGATTTTGTATGCGGCCACAAAAGAAGGTTCATAGACTTGGATTTGTGCAAATCAAGAAGTGCAGACCGCACAAATATTGTGCGGCCGCAAAAGTCATTGTGCGACCGCATTCGATATTATGCGGTCCCCAATAAATGAGATTTGGAGAGTTGGCATTTTGGCAACCTAAAAGAGCGCGGACGACATCAAAATTGTGCAGCCACAGGATGTCAAGTGCGGTCGCATACACAATTGAGCGGTCCACAGGAATGAAGATTCAGAGAGCTGGTTTAAGTCCAAAGTCAAGGAAGTGCGGACCACATCACTTTTATGCGGCTGCATAATCAAGAACGCGGCCGCACTCAGAATTGTGCGGTCTGCAAACATCTAGCGAAATCCAGAATTAAAAGTCAAGAATGCGGTCTGCAGCATAATTATGCGGCCGCAGAAGAAAGTGTGCGACCGCACTCAGAATTATGCGGCCGTACAAACTCCACAGGGGCATTTTTTGTCAGATATTTTCAGCTTAGTATGAATAGAACTTTTTTTCATTTTTAGGTTAAGTTATGTTTTAGAGGAGCACCTGTATCATTTTTCTTTATTGGTTTTGGTAACTTTGTACTAGATTTGTCTCTAAATATTAGATTTTCATACCATAATCTAATATTATGGATTCTATCTTCAATTCTTCTTTAATTTCTGCAATTTCCATTTTCCATGAGTAACTAAACCCATAGCTTGGGTTGTGACCCAACCCTAGTGTGGGTATTTAATGAGTGTTTGATTTAGGGCTTGTTAGTTATTGAGTTAGTGATATTTAGCCTAGTTCTTCCTAGAATTCAAGAATTAATGGTTGCAAACATTAATTCATGCCTAAATGACTTGGTCTCTACTTGAGAAAGAGGGACTAAGTCTAGGAAAACGTGGCTAACAAGGAATTGGGGTGAACTCAAGAAATTGATAGCCCAAATTAAAGGGTTAAACCTAGAGATAGTAATACCCGACTTGAACTAGTATCACTTGAATTGTGCAAATACCCATTTGGACTTGTGAAAGCCAAATTGGGCAAAATCACTCAAACTACCGAGAGGTATAGAGTGAGTATTCGGCTGTGATAGCTATATTACGACCCCAACTAATCAAGCTTACCCTAGAAATTACAACCAGTTAGAACCACCTAGGTAGAAGTCACAACCCTGTCCCTTTAATAATTTGAAAAAACCCAAAACAAAAATATTGTCCTTAGTTTTATTAATTGCAATAAATAGAGTAAAAATAAAAGTAGAACACCAACCAAGTTTGTGGAAGTGCAATTAGAGCCAAAACTCACAACTCACTTAGATATACACCTAATCCCCTTTGTTAACTCCCTATGGATTCGATCTCGACCTTAGTCTGGTATATTATTGCAAGGTCCTAGTTCTTCCAATAATGAAATGGGACGGATTGAAAACATGTTAAGCAAATGATGGAGAAAAACATCGACTCCGATGCCCAATTAGCCTCTCACAACCCTTCTATCCGCAATTTGGAGGTCCAACTTGGCCAAATTTCTCAAGATTTGTATACTCTCCCTAAGGGGGCACTACCAAGTGATACGGTGGTGAACCTGAAGGGTGGGAACAATACGGGGCATGCTATGGTCGTGACAACAAGAAGTGGGAGAGGTGGAGTTGCTAGTACCTCAAACCAAAGAAAGAATGTGAATGATGATGTGTTGGTGCAAGATGATGATGAGACAAGCAATGATGTTCAAGCAAATGATGAAGTGAGGATATACATTGATGAAAATGTGGAGGAGACACAAGATGATGTGAACACGTGTAGGGAACATGTAATATACATACCCGATCTGGTAGTCCCTAAGGCCAAGGTTCCTTTGCCAAGGCCTCCTCCTCCATATCCTCAAAGGATTGCAAAGTAAAACAATGAGAATCAATTCAAGAAATTCATTGATATGATGAAAAGCTTGTCCATAAATTTGCCGTTGTCTGGCTCGCAAAGTAAAACAATGAGAATCAACTCAAGAAATTCATTGATATGATGAAAAGTTTGTCCATAAATGTTCCATTGGTTGAAGACTTAGAACAAATGTCGGGATATGCCAAGTTCATGAAGGATTTAGTAACAAAGAAGATATCAATGAACTGTGAAACGATCAAAATGACACATCAAGTGAGTGTCGTTATGCGTTCCATGGCTCCAAAGTTGGAAGACCCTGGTGCTTTTACAATCCCGTGCACTATTGGGAGTGCCGACTTCACCAAAGATTTTTGTGACTTAGGGGAAAACATTAACTTGATGCCCTATTCCGTGTTCAAGACATTGGGGATTGGGTAGCCAAGACCCACATTCATGAGGTTGCAAATGGCAGACTGGACAATGAAGAGGCCATTGGGGATTATTGATGATGTGTTAGTTTGGGGCGACAAGTTCATACTTCCCACAGATTTTGTGATACTTGACTGTGAGGTTGACCACGAGGTGCCAATCATATTGGGGAGGCCTTTCCTTACTACAAGGAAGGCCTTAGTTGACGTGGAAGCTAGTGAGCTCACCTTCCGGGTGGGCGATGAAAAAGTTGTGTTCCATGTTTGTAAATAAATGAGGCAGCCTAATAGCAACGAAGTGTGTTCATTCGTGGATCTTGTGACCGAAGTAATTGTTGATGACACAAGTGCTGTGATAAATGTTGAAGACACCTTGGAACCTGTGTTATTGAATCATGATGAGGATGAGAAGGAAGGATTTGTAGAATGTGTCAATGCTTTGCAAGTAATGGGATCTTATACATATGGGCCCCGAAAACTTTCCTTGGACCTTGAAAACCGAAAGAATCCACCAACAAAGCCCTCAATCGAGGAGCTTCCCACATTGGAGTTAAAGCCCTTTCCTTCATACCTCAGGTATGAGTTTCTAGGCCCTTGTTCTACTTTACCTGTTATTGTTTCCCCAGGCTTAACTACGTGTAGGTAGATTCCACCCTTGCGGTGCTCCAAAGGAGGAAAAAAGCAATAGGTTGGACATTGACGGATATTTTGGTTATAAGACCCGCCTTTTGCATGCACAAAATAATATTGGAGGAGGATGCCAAACCCTCCGTGGAACATCAAAGAAGGTTGAATGAGGCCATGCAAGAGGTAGTGAAAAAAGAGATCATCAAGTGGTTGGATGCTGGGGTTGTCTACCCCATTTCCGATAGTTCGTGGACCTCGCCGGTGCAATGTGTCCCAAAGAAAGGGGGCATGACTGTGATAACAAATGACAAAAATGAATTGATCCCCACAAGAACTGTAACCAAATGGAGAGTATGCATGGATTATAGGAAGCTGAACAAATTTACTCGGAAAGACCATTTTTCGCTTCAATTTCTTGATCAAATGTTGGATAGGTTAGCCGGACGTGCTTATTATTGCTTCTTGGATGGGTATTGCAGATATAACCAGATTCTTATTACACCTAAAGACCACTTTCACTTGTCCGTATGGTACTTTCGCATTCTCACGGATGCCATTCGGGTTATGCAATGCACCAAAACTTTTTAGTGGTGTATGATGGCCATGATGGCCATATTCACCGATATGGTGGAGGAATTTATCGAGGTTTTCATGGATGATTTCTCTATTGTGGGAGGATGCTTTTGAAGAGTTCTTGGAGAACTTGGATAAGGTATTGGTACGTTGTGAGGAAACTAACTTGGTGCTTAATTGGGAGAAGTGTCACCTTATGGTCGAGGAGGGCATTGTCCTTGGCCACAAGATTTCCAAGATTGGTATTGAGGTTGATAAAGCAAAAATTGAAGTGATATCCAAACTCCCTCCCCCTAGTTCCGTCAAGGGAGTGAGGAGATTTCTATGTCATGCGGGGTTTTACCGCCAGTTCATCAAGGATTTCTCTAGGGTGGTGAACCCCTTGTGCAAACTCTTTGAGAAAGATGCCAAGTTCCTTTTTAATGAATATTGTATGAAGGCATTTGAACTACTCAAGTATAGGTTGACTACCACTCCTATCATCACCGCGCCTAATTGGAGCTTACCACTTGAGCTCATGTGTGATGCAAGCGATGTAGCGGTTGTAGCAGTATTGGGGCGAGGCCCAAGTCAACTATACAGTGGCGGAGAAAGAACTCTTAGCCATTGTCTTTGCTATGGATAAGTTCCGCCCGTACCTAATGGGTACAAAGGTGATTGTTCATACCGACCACGTGGCACTTCATTATTTGATGAGCAAGAAAGACTCTAAGGCTAGATTGATGTGGTGGGTACTTCTTCTACAAGAATTTGATCTCGAAATCCAATACCTCAAGGGCAGTAAAAACCAAGTGGCAGACCACTTTTCCCGATTGGGCGAGGAGGGTAGGCCACATGATGGACTTGAGATCAATGATTCATTTCCGGACGAGCAAATCCTTTCCATGTCTATGACCAGGATACCTTGGTTTGTCGATGTGACCAACTATCTTGTAAGTGGCATTGTCCCGAATGATTTATCTTCAAACCAAAGGAAGAAGCTCAAACGGGACTGCCTGGACTACTATTGGGATGAGCTATATGTCTTTAAAATTTGCACTAATGGTGTTATCTGAAGATGTGTAACAGAAGAAGACAATTGGGTATTCTTGAAGCTTTCCACTCTTCACCATATGGTGGAGTGAGAACTGCTACAAAGGTGCTAAGCTGTGAATTTTATTAGCCTACCCTTTACAAGGATGCTAGCGAGCTCGTTAAGCGTTATGATGAATGCCAAAGGGCCAGCGGGATTTCCAATAAAAATGAGATGCCTCTCATCACCATCTTAGAGATTGATATTTTCGATGTGTGGGGCATCGGTTTTATGGGTCCATTTGTGAGCTCATGTGGGAACACCTATATTCTGGTAGCTGTTGATTACGTGTCCAAATGGGTTGAAGTTGTGGATTTTCCTAACAATGAAGCTCGGATTGTGGTAGCTTTCTTGAAGAAGAACATATTCACAAGGTTTGGTACTCCTACGGCCATAATTAATGATGGGGGATCTCACTTTTGCAACAAAGACTTCGACACTCTACTCTCCAATTATGGTGTCACTCACAAAGTGTCGACCCCCTATCATCCCCAAGCAAGTGGACAGGTTGAAGTCTCCAACCGAGAGATCAAGAGTATTTTGTCAAAGACTGTTAATGCAAACTAGACTAATTGGTCGAAGAAACTTGATAATACTCTTTGAGCCTATAGAACAACTTACAAAACACCAATTGGTATGTCTCCATATCGGTTAGTTTTTGGGAAATCATGTCACCTTCTGGTGGAGCTAGAGCATAAGGCCATGTGGGCATTGAAGAAACTAAACCTTGAGTGGGATGTAGCTGCAAATCTTCGGGTGGAGCAATTGAATGAATTTGATGAGTTCTGGTTCCATGCATACTCCAGTTCGTCCTTGTATAAGTACAATATGAAGTACCTCCATGATAAGTATATCCGGAACAAAGAATTCAAAGAAGGTGACCTGGTGCTTTTGTTCAACTCTCGGTTGCGGATGTTTCTGGGAAAGATGAAATCAAAGTGGAGTGGCCCTTTTGAAGTTGTACATGTGACACCTTTTGGTGCTCTAGATCTGAAAAATAAGAATGGTGAGGTATTTAGAGTCAATGGGCACCGGGTGAAGCACTATCTTGGCAAGGTTGATGATGGCCACGTTGTGGCATTGCTCCATTTCAAGCGAATTATGGTAACATGCATCGTGCTGCAACGTTAAATCAGGCGCTTCTTGGGATTGTTTTGATTTTCTTTTTTAGATTAGACATTATTTTGAGCTAACTGGTTGTGAAGTGTATGCAGGAATGTGGGTGTGTATTGCAGGAACTTTGCAAGGAAAAAATTGGCTAAGTGTTGAAACTGTGCGGACCGCACCAGAATTATGCAGACCGCACAAGAACTTTGCGGCCGCACAATTCTGTGTGCGGTCGCACAACTGGGAGATGAAAAATGCAAAGTCTCAGAAGTTTGGCCTGACAAAATTCCTTAAGGATTTGCGGCCACACACAAAATTTTGTGGACCACACGAATTATGCAGCCGCAGTCATTTTTATGCGGACCGCATCACCATTTCAAGGAGTAGGTAAGGAGTGCGAACCGCACCAAAATTACGCGGCCTCACTCAAGTAAGTTAGTGGGCCAGCCAGGTCAAAGTATAAATAGGACTTTTCTAAACTATTCACAGTTTACAAACTTTGACCTTTGAGACCAGCCTAGCACAATGCACACTCCCTTTGCTCTTAATCTTCTCTCATTTCATCAAGTGTGAACCTTATCTGCATATTCATTACTGGTATGTTAATTTCAATGCTTTAGATTCTTCTTGTTCCTTTTCTTTGTTTTAGTTTTTTTAGCGAGGGTTAAGTTCATGCCTAAATTGTCAATAGATGGTCAAATCTTGCTTAACATCATGTGGGTAGTATCTTAAATGCTAAATGGGGCCTGGGTTAGTAGCTATTCATGCTTAATTGATAAAAACCTTGCTTAATTAGTGAAATCCCTGTTTAAATCGTAAGTCAGTGCCGATGCTATTTGAATTATGCGTCCGCACACATTTTTGTGCGGTCTGCTCTAGGGTATGCGACCACACACATTTTTTGTGGTCCGCAGCACCCTAAGTTTAGGGAACTTTTGGTTGATAACATTGTGCGGCTGCACTCAATTTTGTGCGGCCCGTAGTGGAATTGTGCGGCCACACTCAATTTTGTGCAGTCCGCACATTTAAACTTCAGAGACTCAATAGGACATTATGCGGCCACACATTAAATTGTGCTGTCCGCAATGGGTTGTGCGGCCGCACTCAATTTTGTGCGGTCCGCATTGAGGAAACTTCAGAGACCCCAGTAATCTGAACCTGGGGCTGTGCGGCCGCACTCATTTTTGTGCGGTCCGCACTCGGCAGTCTGCGGCCACACTCACTTTTGTGCGGTTCACACTGCCCATTTATGAGACTAAGTACTGCACTTTCAATCTTGATTCTATTATACATTTTGAGCTCTAATACTAACTAATTTCCACTACTTGTGTGATGCAGACAATGGTTCGCTCACATGGCAGATGAGATACATCAAAAGGGAGAGTAGAACCCTCCCGAGGCCGGGGCCGAGGCAAACCCAACCTACTACTGTCAATTCAAAAGGTCCTAAGCAAGAAATCCACAGCTAATAGACCACCTCCAAAAACCGTCAGAAACCAATGGAGTACCTCCCATCCGGGGAAGCTCGGAGGGTAACTCCGTGCAAACACAAACAGAAGCTCAATCACAACAATTCCCAGGGAGACTTTTCCTGGTCAATGAATCAACTTCCTCTTCTAGTTCTTCTGAAGGTTTGGAGGGGGGCAGTCAAGCATCTGAGCCCTCTCCCCTACCTGCTCCAGATAATCCCATTAATTTAGATGATGATGATGGGGTCCCGGACGATGGGATGGGGGTGATACTACTGTTGGGGGTTTGGAAAGATCAAGGAGGCCGGATTTATGGGAAGACAGGTTCGTCAGTAGTGTAAAGGACTTTGCCAAGTTCAGAGAATGGTGGTCACAGGGTTGCTCACTCTTGAGTGATAATTCGTGATGAAAGATTTGAGAAAACACAACCCCAATGTCCTCAAACAATTCCAAGAGCGAAAAGGATGGAAATGGTTTATCTCCATCATGTTAGATGAAAATGAGCACCTTGTCAAAGAATTCTATGCCTACGTTTCTCAGATCAAAAAGGGTACCAAGGTGACGAAAGTTCAGAATTTGAAATTCCGCTTTGACGCCCATGCACTGAAACAATATGCGTGATTTGAGGAAGTAGAAGCAGTGCAATATTTGGAAAAGCTAGCTATGGGTGATGCAGTTGCCTGTGGCTTGCTGAGATTCTGGCAATCCGAGGGACAACACCTCCATGGCTCACAACAGGGGTTCAAATAGTCCGAGCCACCCTAAACTTTGAAGCCAAAGGGTGGCAAACATTTGGGTGCAACCTCCTTGATCCATGCCTCAATGAAAATATCCTCCCAATTCCCCATGTAGTTTTAGTGTCTTCCATCATGGCCGTGTATACTATAAATGTGGGAGCTCTGATGTCTTACAACATTTCCAAAGTAGTCCAGAAGGAGGAGAGGTCATATCCCTACCCCAACTTCCTCACAGAGTAATTCCACGATCAAGGGATGGAGTCAAGGCATTATGATGTAGAGGTAAAGGCAAAGAAGCCTTTTTCATGGTACTAACTCCAGGGAGATGACAACCCTAAGTTCAAGGGTAAAGCTACTACCTCTATGGGCCAGTCTGAAGAGCCAGTGGTAGAGGTTACTAATTCAGTTTCCGAGCCTTCCACAACATCTGATACTTCTACTGAAACAGAAACCATGCCTATTTCATCCTTGGGACCATCTGTTTCAGCTAGACTATCAGTGCCATTCTCAGTTCTAGCCTCATCTACTTACCCTCATACTACACTACTAGTCTCCCAAACACTGGCGAGTCTCAAAAACTAAATGCAGGCAGCTAACACAAAGATGACTTCCATATCCAGTGCTGTTGCAACACAGTCATCAGCCCCAACAGAGCCTCAGGTACCTCCATCAGTGGAGGAATCATTGAAGAAAATTCTTGACAACGAGAAGTTCATCCTAGAGACTCTAACTACGCATGGGAAGATCATCAAGGATCTGGGCAAATAGGTCAAGAATATGTGGAATACTCAGGCATCAAAAGAGTCGGTAGAGAAGATGCCCAAAGAAGTTGAAAAGTTTTCATCTGCCAGAGATCTTCCATTGGACCTGCTCATAGAGAAGTCAATCCCAGCAGCACATGCAGCAGTACCAGAGGCATCAGAGGCAGCAGTCGGCCAGTCTGAGGAGTCGTCTGCAACTACACACTGCTGAGGAGTTGATACAGATGCTCAGCAACCCAGTAGTCCCTCAGCCAGGAGATGATGAGATACATTTAGAGGAGACCGAGGGTGCTAAGGACCCCATGCAGGTTGAGGACACCACGCAGGTTGAGGACCTCATGCAACCTGAGACCACATAGGGAGTTTTATTTACTCTCTACCCTTTCCTTGTTCTTATTTTTTATTAAGCATTGAGGACAATGCTTATTTTCATTTGGG